>NW_024121643.1:1638128-1905447 GCF_016745375.1 Pimephales promelas
TGCTGAACACAAAGGAAGATATTTGGAAGAACGTTTTAATCAAACAGATCTCATTCCCCATTGACTACCATCGTAGGAAAAAAATACATACTATGGTAGTCAATGGGGAATGAAATCTGTTTGATTAAAACATTCTTCCAAATATCTTCCTTTGTGTTCAGCAGAAAAAAGGTTTAAAACAACTTGAGGGTGAGTAAATACTGATACATTTACAATACATTTTTGGGTGAACTAACCCTTTAACAGTGTTGAGGGTACATCAATTGCATTTACAAGTAATACAGGTTACCGGTATTATTTTTTTCAGGTAACGAGTAATGCATTTCTTCAACAAAATATAACAAAAGTTAATTTTTTCAAACAAGTAGCCTAACGTAAGTTACACTGTTTTCCAATTTATTGACTGACGGCTCTCCTGTCGTCAGAGAAATCATGAGTGATGGTGCGTTTTAATATTGTTTACGAACCGATCCTCGGATATGACGCCAGTTCCACACTTCAAGCCAATTCTTCACTTCAAGTTAATTCAGCCAGCTCACATACCTTTATTTACTTCCTGTTTTCGGTCGAAGTCCACAGTAGTCGATTGTCGAGTTCAAACTACGCAACAGTGGAGACTCAGACTGTCAGCCGATGACGGTGCTGTGTGGTGTTCTGGGAATATCAGCTCAAATGGATAGTTCATCCGAATCAGATGTCGAACATCATTTAGTTACCAATGATCACGCGCGCGAACTCGACAATTGACTACTGTGGACTTAGACCGAAAACAGGAAGTAAATACAGCCATTTTTAGTTATTAAAAAAAAAAAAACAATCAAGCCCAGCCCAGGTGAGAAAAGTATGCATTACTTTCCTTAAAGGGATAGTTCACTTTGAAATTAATTTTTGATATGTTTTAGCTTACCTCAAAGGCATCCAAGATGTAGGTGTCTTTGTTTCCACAGTAGTTTCAATTTTGATATTTTTCAGTCAAACCATTGTTGTCTATCAGTCATACACTGGTGCCTAAGGGGGTCCACCAAAAAGCATGCACAGAGTAGTCAAAATTAAACATGATTTAATGACTCCTACATGTAAGTACACATTGATGGCCTAAGACACGAAACGAGCGGTTTGTGTGAGAAAACCAACAGTATTTGTATCGTTTTTACCTCTTGTAATCATAGCCATGACAAAATGTTCTGACGGCACGGGCGCTTCGGTCTGCGCATGCGCCGGAAGTGATCGCTTGCGCACCAACGTCACTCTTAGTTTATACAGAGATTTCGGAAGTTTTACCTTTCACTAAACATATTTAGATATACGGGAAACCACAATGGAAGACGATTTCGCTATATCTAAATATGTTTAGTAAAAAGGTAAAACTTCAGAAATCTCCGTGTAAATATTGAGTGACATCACACCCAAGCGATCACTTCCGGCGTAACATTGAACTGATTCAGTTCGGTTCAGTTGGATATTGCACAACTGATTCAGATCACTGTGATTACACGAGGTAAAAACGATATGAATACTGTTTGTTTTCTCACACAAACCGCTCGTTTCGTGTCTTAGGCCATCAATGTGTACTTACATTTACGAGTCATTAAATCGTGTTTAATTTTAACTTCTCTGTGCATGCTTTTTGTGGACCCCCTCAGCCTCCAGTGTATGACTGATAGACAACAACGGTTTGACTGAAAAATGTCAAAATTGAAAATACTGAGGGAACAAAGACACCTACATCTTGGATGCCGTGAGGTAAGCTAAAACATACCAAAAATTAATTTCAAAGTGAACTATCCCTTTAAAAGGTATCTCTAAGTAACACTATTTCATGTATTACTTTTAAAAGTAACTTTCCCCAACACTGGCGCTTAACACTTCAAGTATTTACTTACTGGACCACAGTCAACGTGAAAACGATAGCTATGTTGTAAAGATAGTTCTTACTAATTATAGATAAGGTAGGCCCTACATAGCAGATGCACAGATATCTGATATAGAGCATGAGCACTTTTCCTACTAGTTACCCATTGGATGGACGTTGACTGAGTCATCAAATGTCTTATAATCTCTCTTATGACACATCATCTGTACTCAGCAGATACAGTAGCACAGTGATGCATGACGTGCTGTACGCCTGATAGAGAGTGGCAGAAGTACTGAACCACCTCTTAGCACACAGGAGATGGATTCAGGCTCAAACTTTATGGATTTAAGACGCATTTCTACTACAACACTCATATAGAATTGCATTAGGCTTAATATTATTTTCAGTGGTTGATGTGATACTTTTCAAATCATTTATTTTGTATTGCAATGCAAAGCAAATCTGTATGTTTGATAGTACACTGTAAAAAAAATGGAAAAAGTGTTACCTGTCCAACTACGAAATCCCATCCTAATTTTTGGATGTGGCATCATTTTGCCGTGACTTGTTTATCAAAGACACAACAGTTCTGTAATCGAGCTGTAGCCTAATTTATTCAAATTATGCAAAATTGTGATATTTCAATAGCCTATTGTTTAATTCTGTTTAAGTATTAGCATACAGAAAATCCAAGCTATGAAGTTAGCCTTAGCAAGAATTCTGAAAATATTTACATTGCCTTTTATCATTATTTCCACCCCAGAATGATGTGATGACTTTTATATATTCATGACGGTACAGAGATATTTGTCCTGTGGTGCAAGTACACTGATGGACACTGTTAGTGGACAAACACAAGCAAATGAGAGTGTGAAAAGTGTTATAAGTAGGGCTGTCAGCAGTGTTGTAGTACTCGAGACTCGGGCTCGGTCTCGAGACCATATTTTAATGGTCTTGGTCTTGTCATGGACTCGTGTCCATTTGGACTCGGAATTAACTCGTACTCGAACATTTTTTTTTTTTAGGACTCGGAATTATTCCCGAGTCCACTCGAGTTCAATTAAAAATATTTTTCATGATTATTAATGTATGTTAATAAAATATTTCTTTCAATTCTTGAAAAAGAGATGTTATATCTCAATGAGACAAACCTGGTTAAATAAAGGTTAAATAAAAAAAAATGTAAAAAATTGATTGACACGCCCAGTGATTGGTGATTTTCTAGTGTGCAACTGCGCATGACAAATTGTAATAAAATTACTTTTAACATCACCTACTATGTGGCCTTTTTACCCTAAACTGATCATATTTTTTAAACTCTAAGTAAATTCAGTAAAAAAAAAAAAAAAAAAAAAAAAAAGGATTTCTCTAAGTAAATAAAGGTAAATTAGGTAATCAACCCTCACTGGTCTCGGTCTCGACTCGGACTCGACCGTGTCTGGTCTTGGACTCGACTCGGACTCGACTCTCTATGGACTTGGTCTTGACTCGGACTCGAGTCGACTCTCTCTGGTCTCGGTGTCGACTCGGACTCGAGTGAGGTGGTCTCGACTACAACACTGGCTGTCAGTGTCAAACGATTGACAGCCCTAGGTCCAAATGACACAAAATAGCAGGATCTATGATGCAGATCTGCTGATGCATGAAGCCAACATGGACATATACATGGACAACATGTATACATCATAATATAATACAGTAATAATAAATTACAACAAAACCATTTGAGAATACAAATTGTGCCTCAGACTGGTGAGAAGTGAAATCATATAGCCTAAATCATATCAATACTTCAGAAATTATATTTCAAATTAAACACTCGTATCTTCATGGATTTGGGCTACTTCATGACTTTACATGCACACGACTGAACGGTTAAGCAAGTTATAATTCGAGCAGTTATTAACTTTTCGAATATCTCTGATTATATGGGCGTGCATTAGCGTTGAAGACACTATCCATCATCACCTGAACAAAACACTGCAAAACAGACGAGACAGAATATCTGTCCATACATCTCTTCAAACCTGCAGTGCACGCACTCTCTCTCAAAACATTAACGGGATGTACATGTCTGTGGTAATTTACCGTGTGTGCGGCTGGCAGCTCTCGGTCCTGTCAGAGAAGCATTCACGGGACACACGCCTCACTTCTCGCTGAATCCGCTCTGAAATCCACGCGTGGGAATAATAACGCCTCGCGGTGCGGTCAGACTGGCGCAGGCAGAAGAGCTGAGGTGCAGAAACTGCAGTGTCCACACACACACACACACACACACACACAGCACGCGCTGTAACGTCAGCGATCAATGATTAACCGGTGTAAAACAGAGACCCATTGCGCCAAAAGCTCTGCTATGATGAATAAACGATAGCGGTCAGTGTCTTATGGTTATCATCTACTTCACACACACTGATGGACTGTACAGTGTCCAGATCTGACCGAGGCTTAACACCACAAATGGTTAAATTAAAGAGACATGCAGGTGTGTTAACTCTGAGGTAAGTTTCAGTTAACCAAATAATGTAATGTTGAATATGTATAGGTATATAATATCAGGAAATTAAGTGTCTGAGTAATTTATCTGTAAAGCTTTATGTTTTGACAACATGCTTCTGTTCATATTCGTATACTCAGACTATCACTGGATGGATGGGTGGATAATAATGTTTATTTTTTTATAATGTCTTTCAAGAACACAAGATCACTTCACAAAATAACGTAAACAGTTGACAGACAAGCAATCTGCTTATTTTAACAATCACACAAGCAGATGGAGACCAGATAACTCAAATAATGAACATTATAAGTTATAGAATCAGAGAAAACATCAATTTCGATAAAGTAAATACTGAAATGGTGAAAGACAGACAAAGTATAGAGGAACATGATTATTTACTGAGCATCGTGAATAGATTTGAAGGTCTGAGGTTAGGGGTGGCATGGAGATTCGGGGGTCATCTTAGTCCATAGATTAGGGCCTATAACATGATCAGCCCTAACACAGTAGAGTTTATACTTGGGGACGACAACAAGCAAACTGTCATTGCTAGATCTAAGGGTCCAGGCAGGAACATATGGCTGCACTAACTCAGCTAGGTTGGGGTGCGGGCCAAGACAGGCTTTATAAACTAAGACTAAAAGGATGTGACCACAGGAAGCCAGTGAAGTTGGTAAAGGATGGGAGTGATATGTGCAGGTTTGTTATTATATGCAAGGGCTCGAGCAGCAGAGTTTTGCACCATTTGAAGGCGATGTATAGCTTTGGTGGGTAAGCTGCTATATGGAGTTGCAGTGGTCCAATCTGGAGGTTAACACGTGAACCGATCATCTCTACTAGCTAATGGTAAAAGAAAACGAACACTGTTGAAAGATACAGTATGTTACAACTTACCAAAATGTATTCCTCATGCACAATATCGACCAATCATTTTTTGAACTCTTCCCTGAACTGAAATGTAGTAGTGGGCTGTATTTTCCACACGACTGACATCAGGTTCAAGTACACACAAGCCGCGCGACTTACTCGTCTATTGCAGTTTGGCTGGTGGTTATGCTGCCCGCCCGCATACCGCCTCCCATGGCCGAAACTGGTATTACGACACCTGCCGGGCCGGGGCTAGTAATTTAGCATGCTAATTTAGGTTTATATCTCGGCAGCACTATCCACAAGTTTCCGAGGGGCGCTCCTGTAAAAAATAAAGTGGGTGAAACTTCCGGTGACGCGGCGGAAGTAGCATTCCAATGGTATTTTGTGTGTTAGTTAGCCAAGAGGCTAGCTGTTTTTCGGAGAATTATTTTACTATTTAAAGACGCAAATCTTTATGAGAGATGTCGTTACGGAGCTCAGGGACAACATGTGCTGTTCGCGGTTGTATGTATAACCGGATTAAACTAGTTCAGTGGGTTAAACGTGATTGTTTTGAACATTAAGCTGAAAACGAAATCAGAGTGATCCTGCCAGAGCCCGTCTCTGATCCTGCCAACGACTGTAGTTTCCATCACCTCCCAAAAGACGACGAATCTTCCTGTGTACATTTGTTTAAATTCTTAATATTCTATAAACTCTATCAGCATGTGATTGGCTGTTCGCTACTGATGTTACACCTAAACTCACGATCAAAGCCTGTGTTGACAGAATACCAAATGTGCCAGTTAATGTATTCAAGTAGCACATTCATTTATAATTTTGAATAAACTCCAAAGCACAATGACTAAGTGTGTATTTTTTATTTTAATTGTTTGTCAGCTCGCACAACTGTCTGTCACCATGCCTTGATGAGTATTGATAATTAATAATGTTATTATAATACTCCCAATCAACGACTGCGGAGGGTAAAGGTACTGTTATTTCACTCTTTTGAATTTCGTTGAGGTTGTGTTCCCACATCGTTAGCTAGGTTGGATCGCTATAACTTGAATGACCGTCAACTGTTGAATGAACGAGTGTCAAGCATGTCAAATCGCGCTTTGTTTACTTCGAACCGGAAGTCGCACCCACTTTTGACGCAAGGTCTCATGGAGCGTAGGAAACTTGTGGATAACTTGTCAGTTTTTTAATGACATCATTGCACTTATTTCTTATTGATGTGTGTAGCTCATTTTTTGGATACATTTTTGCTCATTTTTCCATATGGTACCTTTAAAAATCTGACCAATGTGTGAGTCAAACCGTAACAAGGAGTTGCAATAAAACAATAAAACTCCCAGACTCCGCAGTGTATAAATACTTCGCAAAAAACACAAAACCTTAAACTTCAAAACAAGATGATGGAAGATGATATTTATTTATCAATGTGTGCATGTACAAGTTGATGAACTCCACAAAACAAACCAGGAACTTTTCGGTTCTATGTTATGATGTAATCTGAAAAGTGCTTCAAGCAATTGTGCAACAGTTTCAATGTTACGATTGCAATCACTTATGTTTCGGTTTCAAAGCCAGAGCCTCGAGATTGGCGGGAGCACCCCATACTGTCCCAAACACACTCCTCTCAGTCTTAAGGGCTTGCTCCAGGGGAAGCTCTCTTCCTGAGACGACAACCTTCTTGAGCGCCTGGACCACTGGAGCCGGAGCCTTGATGAACGGCCTCAGCCACTGCTCAGCGTGTGTTAGTGTTTCTCCCTCTCCAGAAGAGCAGTGGAGCTCCTCATCCACCAGTCCCATCTGTCTCCCACAGTCTGGATCCACCTTTATAGCCCCGCTCAGCAGTTTCAGGGCGTTCTGGCTGCCAACAATGCCAACTAGTCTTGCAGCTCCTCCCCATCCAGGGACCAAACCCATGTGCTTATGGACAAACTGGATTACAGCATCAGACGTCATCAACCTGGAAATGGAAATGTAATGGTGACGTTCTATTCCGACAAGATATTTAAGGTAAAAGTGCTTAATAAAAACATACTGTGACTTAGAGAATACAAATTTCTCACTAGAAAGCTAAAAAAAAATAAGACTGATCTAAAACACAAAAGAACAGCTTTAGCAAAGAAAGGTGAATGTTTTGGATCGGCCCAGAGCTGAATCCTATAGAAAGCCTGTGGGGCGTCCTGAGGAGGGAAGAGCACTGGAGATGGCCTTGCTATTTAACAGATCTGGAACGTTATAGAGTGCCGAAGTTACGACGTCACCCTGTAGGCCAAAACACGGAGTGAGTTAGCATTTTAGCACTCCGGTTCCCTCGCTCTAAAGCCTATGGGATTTTTTAATGGGTTTTTGCTAAATCGCCTGAAATAAGGTCTGTGGTGAACAAAGCCTCAAAATATTTTCACGTTTTGATCTATGACATAAAACACACAGTTATAACCTGCTTGTGGTTTTTTTAACTTTATTGTGTCCGCTTGTGTTTTTTAAAAACTTTATATATGCTTCAAAATGTATAAATTTTGGATTAACTTGCAAAGATTATCTTTATAGACAAAACGTGTAAGGGTCACAACTCTTCGTTAAACACTCTTTGTTGTTTTTTGCGATTTTCCAAAAGTCTATGGGGAAAATGCATAGCTTTTTGATCGAGGGAACCCATGCGCCGCTAGCTTCCGAGTTGTGCTACAAAGTGACGTCATCACTTTGGCGGCACTCTATTGCAAGAATTGCTTACTTCATCTGAATGGTATGAAACTTGGTAAAGGTTTTGGCACTTTCTGTTTGAACACACACACAAATCATGGACATGATTTGAAAAAAATAGTCACACTTGTATTGTTAGCGGTCAAAAATGAGCACATTGGAAATGAATGGAAATCGAATATTAATCTAGTGGACATTTTTGGTACTGCGCCCAAACAAAATCTCACTGAACGCTCATTTATTTGAGATATCAACCTCAAATTTGGAACACAACTTATTTAGATTTATGCCGTTGATTTTCATTCTGATTTAAAGAGTAAAAAAAAAAAAAAAAAAAAAAAAGAGTACCGGTAAATGCAATTTTTGGAATTTTTCATAACAAACGTAAAATTGTATAACTAATTTCAAATTCACTTTTTTAAAACTTTTTTCATCTCAGAAAAAAAAATCAGCCAAGTGTTGTCTTTAACAAAAAAAAGAGACTTGAATTTGTGCTCCAAAGCATTCAGGATTTATGACAAATTTTCAGGTCTGTGCTCAAAAAGTGAATAAATTGATGATGACTATTGCATAAATATAATTTAGTACCATAAAAACCCCTAAAAATACAAAATATTAAATAAAAAAATATAATCAAACTAAAATATAGTATCTGCATTCATTTCAGTGAAATAAAAAAGTCATTTACAACATTATGCGAGCGATTAATTCAAGGGGGGTGTACATTTATGCAATTAGTTATTCCAAGTTGTTTTATTCTCATCTTTTTTTCTTTGAAAAAACTTTGATTCGCTTTGAATAATATGACCCTTGTAAACAATTAAATATGC
Source organism: Pimephales promelas (assembly GCF_016745375.1). Next base: position 1,646,881 of record NW_024121643.1, read on the forward strand.
ACCTGAAGTCACATGCAGTGGTGAGCTCAGCTCCCCCGCCCAGCGCTCTTCCCTCCACCAGAGCCATGGAGATGAGCGGCAGTCTGCCTGAAACAACACAGTTTAGCTCTGACGCTCTACGCTGCAGTGGTAAAAGACATGGATCTGCACAGTTTTCAAATAAAATGTTCATATTCTAGGGATAACAGACTTTTGTGTCCAAAATCACCCACTATGCACTTATTTAGTGCACTTTTTGAGGGGACAGCCATTTGAAGTGAAGTACCAAAACCATATACACTGTAAAAAAAAATATTGTTGGTTTAACTTAAAAAAATGAAGTAACCTGGTTGCCTTAAATTTTTAAGTTCATTGAAATAGAAAAATTGATTTAATACAATGAAGGAGATTGATTTAATCACCAGAAACTCAAAATATTATGTTATCTGAACTACATAAATTAAGTTGATTTGACAAAAGAAAAATGTTGTGATTACAAACATTTTTTTACAGTGTAGAAATTATTGAATGCACATTTTCAATCCACTAATGCACTGCAAAACAAATGTACAACCAATTTAAAAACCCATTATGCACTGTTGGGATTGTGCCAAAGCTTTGGTGGTAAACGCTGACTCAGGAAAGCTGCATTTATATTATAATATACTGATTTAGTCCTCAATTATTAATAATGCCTCTTATTATTATCAATATTTGTAAACTTTGTTCTTGCGGCTTGACATTTTTGTGGAAACTGTGATAATTTCTACAGGATTCTTTGATGAATAGAAAGTTCAAAGCAGCTTTTATTTAAAATAGAAGTTTTTTATTACATTATAAAATCACTTTTGAACAATTTAATGCTGAAGACGACCAATACAACCAAATACTATTCCTTACTATTCTATTCTTTTAGTTTGTCTATTTGCATGTGTTTTCATCAGTTGCAGAGCGTTGAGCTCTCTCGACCACCATAGTAATGGGAGTTATTATTATAGATATCCATAATAAATGGCGGCGTCTCTATCGTCATCACCGGCGGCCATCTTGTCACAGGAAAGCTTTCTGGCGGGCTCGGATGTAAGATGAGTGATCCGCTTGAACACAAATACTCTTATCTTGGTGAAATCTTGACAGATTTACAAACGGTTTGGTTTCTTACAAACGTTATTAACATGGCAATAATTCTGGATGATTATTTATTTATACACTCATTATTCATAAGTCTGCAGTGTCATAACTACATGTCCAACGTTTATAACAAACCAAACCAAAATCGGTAGAAAATTGAGCAAGTTATGGTTTTTTAAAAAGTACATGCATTAAAATGCAACGTTACGAGTGAGCAAGCTGCCTGTGGCAAGATGGCCGCCAGTGTCGACGTCGACCTCCATACGCACAACCGGCACATTCGGGAACTTAACTGTCAATTTTGTTCCCGCCCCCTTTTGGAGGAAAACTAACTAGACTCCCCATAGACTTCAATACAAAATAACGGCAAAAACCAAAGTCCGTACATTGCCGACAGGCGTAAATAACTTAAGAACTCACTTATATTAAACATGTCAAGTAATTATATGTCCACCCTGCCTGCCATAGAGCGTGAAAGATACATACACAAACTTAATTTGGTCAATTTAAAAACATGTCCCTTTAGTCTCCCAGCGTCAAATTGGTGTAACAACCCCACCCAATGGCCAGAGGTGTCTTACCCGGACATTTACTTGTATCTCATTGAGTCACCAGGTAAGCAGGTGAGTGATTTTATTTCGTTTTTTAAAGTAAAAAACCTTAATGTATATATTATGAATTTATATTTAGAGTAGCCCACTGAGTGCACTTTTCTGTCCAGCCATACAACTAGCCTGACTTAGCTTTCGATAGCATCATCCGTAATTCATGATATTTCCATAACAGCAAGATATGGACGGGCATAAAAAAATGTATCTTTCACACTCTATGGCAGGCAGGGTGGACATGTAATACATGACATGTTTTATATAAGTGATTTACGCCTGTCGGCTGTGTGCGGACGTTGGTTTTTGCCGTTTTTTGTATTGAAGTCTATGGGGAGTCTAGTTTGTTTTCCCCCAAAAGGGGGCGGGGACAAAATTGACAGTTAAGTTCCCAGATGTGCCGGTTGTGCGTATTGGCCAGCAGCGCGGACGAGACATCTAGCCTTTATTATGGATATCTATGGTTATTACTGCCACAGTTTTTAACATGCTATCTTTTAATCAAACTGCCAAAAAGCTACGACATCTTAATTTATTTTCATGATGATAACACAGTAACGTTATGACAACTTAGAAAACTACCCTTGCATAAACACGCATGTTAAAAAGAAAGGACAGGAGATCATTTTCCCAGTGTGGCAAAGATCCTCTAATTTCTTCAAATTTTGTTCGAAAACTGTATTTCCAGTCGTGACCCCTGTCGGCCCGGACTGACCTGAGGAGTCGTGTTAGAGTGTTCTGCATGAACTCGCACATCCTCATGCCATCCTGAAAAACACAGCAAACATCAACTGGAAATCAATTTCAAATGTTTCAGTAGGCTACAGCAGTTATTCTATGTTTCCCCGCGTTCCACTTATAATATTAGCAAACACAGACAATGTTTTTTTCAATGGGACGTTTTTAGTTCTGAATGTTACAGTACCTTCCCAGAGTCGCTGTTTGGATTTAAATAGGCAAATGCTTAAGATCAATGATTGGATCATTCTTGCAGCAATTATTTATGTTTCTAGCATTTTTATATAATTTTTATATTTATTGTCGTACGCGTTCAAAAGAGTCTGCCGTTCCAGCGTATGACACAGGTGTAGCGTAAGTTCCAATGACGGTGAACATATGAACATAGACAGTAAAAGAAATGGACAGAGCGATCTCATTGGAACTCCATTGAGACGATTGAAGCCCGTTTTTGGCGATTTTTTTTAGCACTTCCGTTCCTGACGCATAGACTCAAACAGAGCTTGACTACGTAGATGTGACGAGAGCAACCCGTCTGTCTTCTAGTGGCTCTGGCATGAGAAATCTGAATCATTCCCTTTCGAAACATGCAGAGGCGGAGAGTGTGAGTAGGAGCTGTCCATTAGCTAGGTAGGAGAAGGAGACAATTTTGCTAGGTATTCTGATTAATTATTTTGTCATTTTGCTTCCATGTTTCCCCGATTGCGTGCAAACTTCTTCTCCTGTCCATACGGTAATCTCTCTACTGTGCGACAGAGAGTCGCGTGGGTATGACGCAATCGTTAGCCTACTTTCACTAAAACTGCTTCTAAGGTAATGGAGCTATTTATACATTGTCGTGTTTCTTTAGAAATAAATAAAGGACAAATGGGGTCTTCAAACGCCTCAGATGTAAAGTTATTCACTGTCAAAGTAACGCCAAAATGAATGGGAGTCAATGGGAATGCTAACGCAAGTGAAGTTGTGCTACAAGATGGCAGCTCCCGCGAGGCTTCAACTTCCGGTCGATGGATTCCTCCCTTGGTCACAAACAAGCGTGCCGCACAAGCCCTCAAAAGTGAAGCCAAAACGTCTTGATGGATGCACTTTTATCATGGATAGATGCACTTTTATGAGGGATGGATGCACTTTTATCATGGATAGATGCACTTTTATGAGGGACAGATGCACTTTTATGAGGGATAGATGCACTTTTATATGGACAGATGCACTTTTATCATGGATAGATGCACTTTTATGATGATAGATGCACTTTTATCATGGATAGATGCACTTTTATGATGGATAGATGCACTTTTATCATGGATAGATGCACTTTTATGAAAGATAGATGCACTTTTATCATGGATAGATGCACTTTTATGAGGGTTGGATGCACTTTTATCATGGTCAGATGCACTTTTATGATGGACAGATGCACTTTTATGATGGATAGATGCACTTTTATTATGGATAGATGCACATTTTTATGAGGGATAGATGCACTTTTATCATGGATAGATGCACTTTTATGAGGGATGGATGCACTTTTATCATGGATAGATGCACTTTTATGAGGGATGGATGCACTTTTATCATGGAAAGATGCACTTTTATGATGGACAGATGCACTTTTATCATGGATAGATGCACTTTTATGAGGGATAGATGCACTTTTGTCATGGATAGATGCACTTTTATGAGGGATAGATGCTTTTTTATGAGGGATAGACCCACTTTTATGAAGGACAGATGCACTTTTGTCATGGATAGATGCACTTTTATCATGGATAGATGCACTTTTATGACAGATAGATGCACTTTTCTATGGACAGAAACAGCCATTTACTGCCATTATAAAGCTTGGTTGAGCCAGGACATTTTTTAATCTAACTCTGATAGGATACACCTAGGATGGCTTGAGGGTGAGTAACCCATGGGCTAATTTTCATTTTTGGGTGAACTATCCCTTTAAACATCCATGTAGGACAGGGATGGGCAACTTCAGTCCTGGAGGGCCATTGTCCTACAGAGTTTAGCTTCAACCTTAATCCAATACACCTGAACAAACTAATCAAGGTCTTTGGGATTAGAAAGTTACAGGCAGGTGATTTTTTTCAGGGTTGGAGCAAAACTCTGTAGGACAGTGGCCTTCCAGGACAGAAGTTGATGTAGGAAGACGCATCATGCCAATATTCCAGGATGACAAAGTCAAGATTCATTTAGGCTCAAACTGTAAAAGAATGGTTGGTAGGGAGCATGAAGAAAGGGAGCATTGGTGATAAATGTTGTGATGGGTTTTTCTTTTTTCCACGGAGAGGTGCATCAATGTTTGCTCAAGATCTTGTGTTGTCAATGCAAGAGTCCAGCACTCTGTAAAGTCTCCTCCAGCACATCCCAAAGACTTCCAGTGAATGTAAGGTCTGGACTCAGAGGAGACGATTCATGTGTGAAAATGATTCTTCATGATCCCTCACAACCATTCTTCCAGAATCTGAGCCTGGGGTGCATTTCCCAAAAGCATCGTTAGCCAACTATGGTCGCAAGTTGGTCGCAATTTCCATTGAACTCTATTGGAAAACGACGGAACTTGCGACCATAGTTGGCTAACGATGCTTTCGGGAAAAGCACCCCAGATTAATCTTGGCTTTGTCATCCTGGAACATGATCTGTCTTCCTACATGGTGGTTTAAAAAATTAAAAGCTATACTTTTGGGGTTAGAAGAACTGTTGGTAAACTTATAACATGCTAGACACATAATCATCACAGCAATAATGATCAAATCATAGACTCATATATGGCATTTTTCCACTGCATGGTACGGTACGGCTCGCTTCGGCTTGCTTTAAATGGTACCACCTCTGTTGAACCTCAAGCATACCATACCGATACTAAAATGTGACGTGAACACACTGCAGACCACTGACTGGTCAGAGTCAGACAGAATCGTCACTACCAGCGTCATTGTATTTGCAAGGCATAAAACCCGCTAGATTTAAATAGCCAGTAACAGCCACCGCTGAAGCACCGGTTTTAAAACTACTTGCTTGAAGAAAAAAGAAAGAAAGAAAACTTCTGAAAAAGAAATGGCTGAATCGTGGTCAGTAGACGAAGTGCAAACGTTCCTCTCTTTGGTTGCTGAGGAGCGGATAAACTAACGGTCAGTCTATAATCCCACCCACTTTGAAGCGCCACTAACTGCGGTGGAAAAGCAAACCGAGCTAAAGCGAACCGAGCCGTGCAGAGCCGAGTCGTACCGAGTTGTTTTTGGCCAGGCAGTGTATAATGACAGTAAGATCTTTAACTGATAAACTCTTCTCACCTGTGGGTTTGCTATCGCTCGGACTGCATTGAGATCAGATCCGGAGCAGAAGTTTCCAGCAGCTCCCTTCACAATGACAGCTTTCCCTTCTGTCCAGGTCTCCAGTTCATGCACTCGCTGCTCCAGCTCCAGCATCATGCAGCCTGCGGGAACACAACACACAATCAAACCCTTCAAGCTAACTCATTTCAATGTCCTTTTTATTCTATAAAGGTCACATTAAACCTGCTTTAACATGCTAACATCATTTATTTGGGCTACAGTTCAGATGTACTAAAGGAGTAGTTCACTTTTGAAAAAACTTTTGCTTATAATTTACTCACCCCCATGTCATCCTAGATGTCCATGTCTTTCTTTCTTCAGTCGAAAAGAAATTAAGGTTTTTGATGAAAACATTCCAGGGTTTTTCTCCATATAATGGACTTCAATGGGGTCCAAACGGTTCAAGGTCCAAAAGACAGTTTCAGTGCAAACTGTTCAAAGGGCTTTAAATGATTTCAGACGATGAATAAGGGTCTTATCAAGTAAAACGATCACTCATTTAATAAATAAATAACAAAGTTTTATAAGCTCAAATGCTCGCCTTGCTCTGTTCTGTGATGCACGTTCGTGACTCTCCTGTTGGAACTCGTCTATCAATATGAACAAATCTTTTTTCGTGTCATTTGGTTCATTCAACGAACAAAATGAACGAATTGACTCAGAGTGAACTATGTTTTCATCAAGAACCTTAATTTCTTTTCGACTGAAGAAAGACATGGATGACATGGGGGTGAGTAAATTATCAGCAAAAGTTTTTTTTTTTTTTAAAGTGAACTACTCCTTTAACTGTATGTAAAGATTGTTCCATACTGTCAATCTTAAAATCACAATGAAATCAAAAATTGAGTTGACAAATTCTATTTTTTTATGGAGTATTGCATTCTAAATTATTTATTCGTGTGCTTTGTAATCTTTAAATCAAAATAACTTCCCCTCTCTCTTGCAGAGACATCTCTTCTGTTCTCTGGTGATGAGGACGGGGCCAACCTGTCACTCACATGAGATCCACCAATAGCACTCTACAACCATCCAATCATTCCCAATGGACACTATCTTATAAAACTAACTAACTAAAACTGTATTTGATTTCATTTGTTAAAAAAGTATTCAAGTATTCACTAAAAAAGTATTTGTGTGTTTCACAATGGGGAAGAAAAGACTATCATAACTTCTTTTTCAGGCAGACTTTAACTTTTGTCTCAAAACCAGCCAATCATTCTTGAATGTTCGGAAAACAAAAACATGAATTGCCAAATGTTAAAAAGTATTGTCATCTTAAAATTTCACAAGAAAGAGACCAAATTTCGCAAACTTCAAATTTATTCTGTTAAAAGTGTGTGTATTTTAATGTTTAGCAAGTAAACTGTAAGTTTGAGATAAAGTATGTGGAATGTGACGTTAAGAAAATCAAGGCAAATATAATATAAGGACAAAGTATTTTTATTGTGCATAATTTCCAATCAAACACTAATTTTGCCACATTATGCAAAACGTCTACAAAATACTATTTGTATAAAATGCTATCATCACACTTTATATTAGGTGTCTTTACTATGTACTTGCATATAAAACGTGTACAATGTGTTGATGTTGTATTGCAAATCACTTGTGCTCCTATTGAGGTTGGGTCAACAGTGTAATTATACATGCAGGTGTTGATTAAATATTAGTACAATGTAAAAACTGATTTGTATTTTAGTACATAAAGTGGAACCAATTTATTTGACATATTACATGTATAAAAAATCTTAGCAAGTCAATTGGTTCTGTTATTTTATTCCAAAAGTTCAATTTCCACCATAAACTGTCCTCAAACTAAATTGCCCACATATGTGGGGTAAACACACGAGTAAGTTACCTGAGAAGGCGTTCATGCGCGCTGGATTATTGACAGTGAGCACCGCGATACCGGACTCCTGTCGCTTCTGGAGATCGATGGATCCCCCCGGGAAAGCCTGCAGCTTCTCCCTGATACTCTCATGAGCTCCAGTCGTGTGTCTGCGGACGGTTCGGTTCTGTTGAAGGACCCTGAGACTCACAGCACTGCGGGTCTGGAGCCACCGGCACCGAGCAGCGCCACAAACACTCATTATGATTATGTCGCGTAGATATTGTTCAATTTTGAATGCATGAATTTTTCCAGTGTTTTAAAAGTACTTGACCTGTTTCGAGCCGTAGGAGTAACTTTAAAAACGTTCCTGAAAGAAACAAATGATTAATGTAAACTTTCCGCTTTGATATGTACACCGCCTTTTACAATTAAATTCGGAATAAAACTGCTATGCACTCAAAGGTGTTAATAAAAAATCACAACGAAATAAAAGCAGACTAAATACCATAGACTGGCCAGAGATGTCAATGGAATTATCTAAACTAACTTATGCAAAACTGCAATTGTCCAGATGGGAGAGCTGTTCCCCAATACACACTACGGCGCTGCATATAAAGGTAGACTGCATGAACTGAACATCAGTCCTGCTGGTGTAAATTAAATGTCATGACCCCTTCCCCCCTTCAGCCTCAAAATGAATGTTTAGGCTATGGCGGTCAATGAATGGTAGGCCTACACTATCATTAGCTGTCTTTAAAGAGATATTTCACCCAAAAAATTACTCCGACGGAAGCGACTTGAACGCACCTGCCGTCGCGTTAAAGGGATAGATCACTTTGAAATTAATTTTTGGTATGTTTTAGCTTACCTCAAGGGCATCCAAGATGTAGGTGTCTTTCTTTCCACAGTATTTTCAATTTTGATATTTTCAGGGCAAACCGTCAGTCAAATAATGTATGGTCATCACCACCTCAAAGAGCATGCACAGAGAAGTCCAAATTAATCATGATTTAATGACTCGTAAATGTAAGTACACATTGATGGCCTAAGACACGAAATGAGCGGTTTGCGTGAGAAAACGAAAACGAGAAGACCGAAGCGCCCGTGCCTTCAGATCACTTCCCAGATAGCAAACTGACATTGAATCAACGTGGAAACGACGTCTCTCATAACATTGAAACAACGTTGATTTGCTCATCGAATTAACGTTGAACCAACGTCAGACGCGGCATTCTTCAAAGCTAAATGAAATCGAAAATTGGTTTGCTTTCATAACGTTGAAACAACGCGTTGATTTCAAGTTGATTTTCCGTTAGTTTTGAAAGAATGACGCGTCTGACGTTGGTTCAACGTTAATTCGATGAGCAAAACAATGTCAGATCAACGTTGTTTCGATGTCATATTTCCACGTTGATTCAATGTCAGTTTGCTATCTGGGTTGGAGTGGCTGTGTTTACAAGAGGTAAAAATGATATACTGTTTTCTCACACAAACCGCTCGTTTCGTGTCTTCGAGAAGTGCAGGTGTGTTCAAGTAACTTTCATCAGAGTAAGATGGCGGTGTAGGCTACTTTCTCCTAATTAATTACACAAAAATACAGCAATGTCCTTAAACTCTACTCGCTTCTAGAAAATGAAGAACAAATGTGCATCAGGTGTGTTTTGTTTTTTATCATTTCAACATAATGTCATCATATTCTGTGCAGGCAATTAACTTCGCTTTAAAAGGAAAATGCCTGACAATATAACTGCAATATCATTATTTTTAATTAGGCTACGGTATTCTACCATGTTTCTCAGTGAACAACACCCCCAACTCGTAAAGATGGGGGCAGAAAATCCCGAGCTTCAGTATTTACGACAGTGTGGTATTGTTCATGTGCTTCAACTCACAAATACGATCTTTAGACATGACTTAACGCAAAATAGATTTGCAATAGCACGGAGGCAACGTTAAACTTATTTTTTATACCTGATTCTAACATTAACTAAAAAAATATAATCAATAGGCCTATTATCAAATGTATTATAACGATTATCTTATTCTGTGCAATTCTACAGTCTGGTTGACAGTACCGGTTATTAAGGAAAAGACTGCGTTGCAGTTTAAATTATTTAGTGGTTAATATTTATAGGTCTTTAGAGTTTTATGTTACCCGTCACAGCGGGACAGACAGGCGTCTGCGCGCGTATTTTTATCTGGCGCCAAACAGACGCTCGCGCGTTCGTCTGAGGAGGAGAGCATAGCAACAGAGATAGGTAGACTAGTGCATTATTTCTCACTTCGTTTAACCCTTACTTTTTTTTAAAGCTAGTGTTTTGTTTAAAAAGATAGATCTCTCCACAGATTGTCCCCAGTCCATACTAAGCAGTAGCCACATTTTAAAATGTAATTTCTTGGTTGATTTTTTGAGGAACATCTCTAACATGAAACCATGCAGCCTAGCCAGGTATGTACATGATGCAACCACAATTATACACTATTAAAATAATGTCTAGTCAGGTTCTATTTCTATATTCCTTTTAGGGGTTCCCATCATGGGGATTTCTGTATTTAACAGCTTGTAAACATACTTTATCTCTATAAACTGAAACGAACAGTTAAACTTCAAAGTAGCCTATTTAAATTTCTATAGCCCCATTGAATCTTTTTTTTTCTAAGAGTGTAGTAGCCTAGTAGCCTACTCTTGGAGCGGTGTAGTGAAGTGTCATCAAGTTTCAGAAGTGAGAGGTTGACAGATGCTTCATCGCCAGTCTGAGATGCCAATGTGGGGCTCCTGGCTTCCTGTTGGGAAAGATGTTTGAGTGAAGTGGAATAAATGTGGACAATGAAGAGTTGATTTGCGCCGGGGGAAGGCGATCTTTGTCCTGGCATGTTGGCTAAGGTTTTCTGACAGGATACTGCAGCTGCAAAAACATTTTTTCCTGACTTAATTCTGTAAGCGACTCAAAAGAGCAAGGTTGGAGACCAAATGTCTGCACTCGTAGTTGACTAGAATAGATTTTTGGATCCAGGGATGTGAGGAATTCACATTCAATGTGTAAAATGAACTGTACTTCAGACACATTCAAAGTAACATTTTTAGGGGCATATTGAGCCCTTATGGTTGTGGGAAAAGATTAAGGAAACAGGTTTAATCCTTATTGAATACATAAACTTGTGGCGCCTGTCTGCCCCTTTAATCAAAAACATTCTTCTGCTTTTATTTACAAAATCATAGATGTTTTAGAGTTTTGTCTTGCTGTGTTTTTTTTTTTCATGGTATTACACTACATGGAGAGAAGGGAAAATGTTCACTGACTTTGCTTTGCTCAGGATCAAAATACTTCCAGGATGAATGCCAATTGGTTCAAGCAAGGCTCTTAAAGGGACAGTTCACCCAAAAATAAAAAATTATATCATCATTTTCTCACGTTCATGTCGGTCCAAACCCGTAAGACATTCGTTCATCTTCAGAACACAAATTAAGATCTTTTTGATAAAATCTGAGAGATTTGTCCTTCCATTGACAGCTACACAACAACCACTTTGACGCTTCAAAAAGTTCATAAAGAGATCGTAAAACTAATCCATACGATTTGAGCGGTTTAGCTCAAAATTTCAACCATAAAATCTCATATTTCATTAAAAAAATCTTAATTTGTGTTCTGAAGATGGTTTTATGGGTTTCAAACGACATGATTTTAATTTTTTGAGTCAACTATCCGTTTAATCTGATGCAAAAAAGCACACCCCAATTTTAACTTTGTAAATGGCCATGAGTATGTGGCTCCAGACGAGACTAAATAGGTAATGAATAAAACACATTTAAATCTAGGAATGCGTGTCAATATTTTATTTATTTGTATAAATGCTCAATACACTTGGTATATTAATTAAGAAAAAGAACTGCAAAGGCATTGTCTAAATGATATGTCTCACGTCAGATTAGCACGTAAACTAAGTGTAGAATCCATTTGTTTCTATATTAACGAGTCATTTTGGTTAAGGTTGGTAAAGGTATAACAAATTTGATGTGAAACAGGCTTTGATATTATCAATCAGACCTCACACACACACACACACAGGAGGCCACATGTGAAGCATAGACAGAAAACAGGTCTACATTGGCAGCTATACAATATAAGAGACTGGTTTATAAAAACAGAAACCATCATTTGTGAACTTTTAAGTCACTCTGGCTGGTAGAAATAAAATGTAAACAAAAGAATGAAAAAGGCAGTTAGATTTCATGGTTACAGAAATGTACACAACATTTGAACAGTCACAGTGTTATTTACACAGGCATTGGACTGTATCTAACGCAGATTTAGATCACTGTCTCTGTGTGAAAGGTGTGGTAGGCGAGTGTTTGTCTCTGGGTGAAGACTGTGGGTGGGGGTGAGGGAGATGATGCAGATGAGACGGGCGAGCGGCTAGCCCAACGAGAGGGCAAACGCCTCTTTGCCGGACACACGGGTCGTGAAAAGCTCTTCTTGATAGTTACAGAGGACTCTTTGCCTTGCTGTTGAGACAAATATTTTAATGAAATATCATCGGGTTTAAATATTCCTGTCAACAGCACACCGCAGCTACTCTGTGCGCTTTCATGTACAGAACATTTGGAAATGCCAGGTCATGTTTCTCCCCAAAATAAATTAAAAAAAGGAGCCCAATTGAAATTATTCTAATGCCAACTGCAGAGAAAGTATATATTGTAAAGTATACTGATAAAGTACAACTGATTTTAATCACAAATGTGTCCATACAGTAATGAAAACTACACTACTGTAAAAATGAATACGAATATGTGAAATCTAATCAATAAAATTGAGTCTACAGATTACAATCAATATTATTTTTTAAATTTAACAAATTAGAATTGAGTAATAATTAACCCAATTCATTTTTTAAAAGTTAACCATTTAAATTGAGTAGAATTTAAACAAAAATATCGGAAAAACAGACTGACGTCTAAGATGAACACTGTAAAAATGAATATTATCTAATTAAAAAAAAATTGTGGCAACAGATTACAAGCAAAATTATTAATTAAATGTAACAAATTCGAATTGAGTAATAATTAATCAAATTAATTCCTTAAAATGTAACCATTTAAAATGAGTAAAACTTAAAACAACAACCAAAAAAAGATAAATTTAAGTCACCATTATGGTGATCTGTGTTTGTTTTAGGTTTGATTACGGTTTTCTCCTTCCATGATTCCAACCCGATCTCACAGGAATTCGTACGAATTTTACGAGGTGGCTAATTCGTAACAATTCGTACGACCTCACTCGTACGAATTAGCTAAATCGTACATATTTTACGAATTAGCCAATTCGTACGAATGACCTACCCCTGACCCCGCCCCTAAACATAACCGTCATGTGGGTTTAGACAAATCGTACAAATTCGTACGAGTGAGGTCGTATGAATTAGTACGAATTAGCCACTTTTGAATCACTCGTACGAATTCGTACGAATTGAGATAGCATAGGTGATTCTGCTTGTTAACATCAGGTGTCTACAATGTTGGCAATATAAAATACAGAGTTCTTAATTAATCTTTGACATCTGTCTGTTAGTGAGATATTTTTGTTACATTTTTTTGGTGTAAACTTTACTCATTTTAAATGGTTAACTTTTAAGGAATAATTTGATTAATTATTACTCAATTCTAATTTGTTAACTTTAATTAATAATATTGCTTGTAATCTGTTGCCACAATTCTATTGATTAGATAAAGCATATTCATTTTTACAGTGAATTAAGAACTCTTTTTTATTGCAACATTGAAGACACCTGATGTTAACAAGCAGAATCACTGAAGGAGAAAAACGTATTTTAACGGAAATGCTAAGTCACCATTATGGAGATCAGTGTGTGTTTTAGTTGGGCTCTTGACCCTTATATCATTAACTTTAGATGTTGTTTGGCTGTTATGAACAAATAGAAAAGATGATCTGATGGTGTTGGTTGCATTTTAATATTATCATTATTTCACAATCGTTTGACCTGCTTGTTATCATCAGGTGTCTTCAAGAAAAAAAGAGTTCTTAATTCATCTTTGACATCCAATATTTCTGTTTAAAAAAATGTGTAAATTCTACTTTTAAGAAATTCACTTGGTTAATTCTTATTCAATTCTAATTTGTTAAATTTAATCAATAATATTGATTGTAATCTGCTGACTCAATTTTATTGATTAGATTTAACATATTCAGTCGTGTTCGTTTTTACAGTGTAAAGGGACCGAGTGCTTAATTTTTTATACAGAATTTTTACACAAAGTATTTTTTTTTTCTTTCAGTGCCACTGCATTTAAAGGAAATGGTTGCACTTTTGTTTCCATCATATGTTCTCCATTCTAAAACTAACTAAATTAAAAGAACTGATTAAATCTCTCTGATGCTTTCTGAGTCATTATCTGACAATCATTTCCAGCAATCCTGTGTAATGTACAAAAGTGGTCCGTGCAGAGGAACACTGGCCACGGTACATATTTCTGTAACTGCACCACATACCTTTGCCTCCTATAAAAACAGCTAATTGAGGTTGTCTAAAGTGCTAGACATGAAAGATGTAAATTAAACTTGGTGCCACTAATTCTTTCCACTTAAAGCCTTCAACAATAAGAAGCTTCAATCTGCCAATATTTTCTGACTCAAATTCAACTTAAGGAATTTTAATTGTGCTGCTTAGATGGTTTTGTGGGAATGAGGTATTTTAACAATACATTCTAAATAGACTATTTCCAGACACGAGAAAAGACTTTCGGTTGTAGATTTAGAGGGAATTTTTCTAAGCAATGTCCATTTACTGTTATTTATTGATGAATCATATTCTGATAAAACAGATTCACCAATTGGCTTTATGCACAGCTGCGCTACTTACTGAACGTCAGCCAGCTCCTTGTTTCCTGTCTTCCATTATTGGACAAACTTGATTAATTTAGGTGTGTCTGATTTTTGTTGCCGTGACTACTGAGGTCAGGAACACCTGAATTAATCAATTTGTCCAATAATGACAGACAGGAAACAAGGAGCTGGCTGAAGTTCAGGAAGTAGTGCAGCTGTGCATAAAGCCAATTACAGTGTGTATCGCTGTACAGCACCCAAAGAAACCATCTAATAACCTTAGATGACGTCAGAAATAAGTAAGGGATAATCCACGGCTAGCTGTGCATTAAACAATTTTAATGCACGACGTGTAAGGAAAGAACCGCCTGTGGATTATCCCGATTATACCACACTCTAAACAATGCTGGGTTGTTTAAACCCAAATTTGGGTCAAATATGGACAAACCCAAATGTTTTTTTTTTTTATTGCATTTTTAACCCAAAATTTGGGTTTGTCCATATTTGACCCAAATTTGGGTTGAAACAACCCAGTGCATGGTCAACTTAAAGCTGTTTTTGATGTTTGCAGCACAATATTTGACCTTTAATATAGAACAGTGACTTGGAACTTACCTGTGCATTAAAGGTTTTTTATTGCACACCTTCAGGCCAATCAGAATCGAGTATCGAGTCAGACCATGGTATAAAATGCTTTAATAAAAATATTGGACTGTCTCTATTTTTTCTTACCTGTATGCTATGGCTGAAGTTGTTGCATGTGCTACAACACCCTTCAACCGTGTCTACATTCACAACAGGCTTTCAGACCTAAATGCATCTAAATATGGTACAACATGACTTCTTTCCTTGAAAAACTACTACTTAGTGCACTATAGTCAACTACACTTGCACCTCATACACTTCTCCGGCTGAGTTATTTACCATGTGTTTGAATGTGTGGAGCTCGGGTGAAAGTGTGTGCTTTTGTGGTTTGAAAGGCATGTGTCTATGTGTGGGAGTGTGTGCAGTACTGACCTGCACTGTTACATGTGTCTCTTTGTGGTGCGGTGTGTGTGTTAGTCTCTGACTGGATCTTGGCTCATGTTGCATATCCAACATTTCCAAGAGGTCCATAAGGTCTTCTTCCTTCCCTGGACTGGGCTGGGACTGCTTCTGCTCCTGAGATCTCTCCAAATCCGTAACATTTGAGAATCCTCTCAACAGCTCCATAGTTGGACCTAGACTCCATTGGACGAGGATAAGCTGCTAGTGTCGAGGGCTTCCATGGATTTTCTTCTAAAATCCGAGACCTGGTGCTACACATGTCCTTTTTGGCCTGTTTGGATTTTTTGACTGCTTGATGTTGATCTGTACTAACATCCACAACTTTGCTGCACCTTTCCATCTGAATCTGCAACTGTGGTGGACTTACACCAATTTCTCCAACACTTGGGTCAACTGAAGTTGGTGTAGTGTGTTCAGTCTGAAAAGGTTGAACTTCAACATCTTTGTGTAGAATACATTCCTGCTTTGGAGATGAAGACTTAGAGACAAGGTCCTTTGTTTCCTTCGTTCTTCCCTCCTCCTTCGGCACAAGATCCGAGATCCAATTGTCTTCAACATACATTGATGGGCTCTCTGTAGATATGACCTCTGGTAAACTTGGAGAACAATCAGTAGAAGCATTCATAGAAAGGTCCTCATCACACCGAAGACCCATTCCTGCCTGGAAGAGTGTACGGTTTAACTCTGCAGTTTTCTGCTCAAGTCTCTCATTTCTGGGAGTAGCTGTAGCGGCAGGATATGGCGAAATGAAGTCTATTGGTGCAGCAGAATCTGTAGGCATGTTCATGAGATGAGATGCACTCTTGAGATCGTTTTTGCACACAGCATCTATTTGGTTTAGACTGCAATTAGTGGCTTCAGCTGCAATGTCAATGTTGGAAAGGCATCTTTTAACAGGTACAAGTCTGGATGAGTTGTTGCTGGCAAATCTACTTCCATCACAGGACCACCGGCTCTGGCAGAAACTGATATTGCACTTGGAATCAGCAGGATCACTGCAGGAGACATTCCCAGAGTCGGTCAGAATTTTCCCCTCGTTTTCTTGAAGCATCGCCTCAAATTTCCGTACAATTGCGGGGCTGGTGTACTTCCTCTCAGGATGGGTTCCTGGTCGTTGACACAATTCTTCTGTACCACTGGACTCTAATTCTGAAGCTGAAGGACTGCTAATGTACCAAGATGTACTACGGACTGGTATGGGAGGGGCTTGTTGTCTTACGTTGTCTGGCGGCTTCACATCCCTTTGCTGTGATTCCATGTTACAACTTTCCCAGCTCATCCAGTATTGCTCATCAAGGGATTTAAGGTCTTCACTCATGTTTTTCAAGTACAAAACTGTATCCTCCATTTCCAAATTCTCCTTTACCCTCTCCGCCAACTCAGCCTTTCTTGGAAAAAACATCGACTCACTGCGGCTTCTAAGAGGGAAACCAAACAAAGTGAGATCGTTTTGAAGCAAAGATCTGATTCATTTGTGATGCATGCAGCACCAATAGCCCCTTTTCCACCAAAGCATTTTGAGAGCCGGTTCGGAGCCGGTACCTGCGCGAACCAGTTCTTTGTGTTTCGACAGCCAAAGAACCGGTTCTCGGCCGGGAGAACTGGTTCCAAAGCGGCACCAACTCTTTGCTGGACTAGAACCGTTCTTTTACCACGTCATGTTTACGTCGGGGTCTGGGGCGGGTTTAGATGTGTCCTAAACATCTTTTCTGACCATAATAAAGGATCGCAAAGCCAAGAGAAACATTTGCAGAAACACGATGGAGTCCGTCTTTGTAATTGTTATGCTTGATGTTAACGCAATTTTTTTTATTGAAGACATTATAAGCAAAGAAGAAAAGTCACAATATAGAACAAATAAATGGAAAGAAAAAAAGACACAATTACAGGGGTACATAACTTATCAGAAAAAATTACATATCAAACGAAAAGATTAAAAGACTTACATATTTCAATTGTTTTTAAAGCTTTCCTGGTATACGAGTTGAGATAATCCAAAAGTAATGTTGTATTTGTGTAACCCCTCACACCCGGGTCCAACTCTACCCGCTCCGAGCGGGCCTCGAACCCGGGTCTCCGACATGAGAGTCAGGCGCGCTAACAAGGAGGCTAAAAACTGCAGCCTCTAACGTCTGTCGCTAGAGCGCCTATTGAGATCGGGGAGTGAGGTTCAAGCCTAGTTCACA
This sequence comes from Pimephales promelas, assembly GCF_016745375.1. Next base: position 1,664,581 of record NW_024121643.1, read on the forward strand.
CTACATGATTTTAAAATGTCGGGCTGAACTGTGCAGTTTACACTACATGACTTGCTCTCAGTGAAATCATGAGTGTTCAAGTTGTTTAGCTGTTCACACCACACAACTCAACGTGATTGATCCACAACAGGAGGTAACTCACTACACGAGTTAACAACGCACTACATAGAGATACAACCACGATCGGATGATAAGAGCATATCATTTGTGACTCAATGAGAGCTGTTTCAGTACTATAGTATGGTCTAAATCCTGAAAATAATCAAACAAATAACGAGTTGACAACAACACGATTCTATCTGGTCTAGAAACCATGTTTTGTCACGAAAAACCACCCAATAAAACGAACCAGAAATGACGCGAAACTGCAGAGAAGAACACAACACGCGAATATGGACGTCAGACAGAAACTAGTGCTGCACACTGTTTGCTCGACGATCTGCTCTGAGAAAAAAAAAGGCAAAAAAGAAAAGAAAAAGTAAGATTTACCTGGTGTCCTCAACCCATGCGTTGCTATGATTGGCTGTACTCATGACATCACTGAGATTGAGTCGCGCGACTGCTCGAGATATCTAGCATGCTAGATATTTTTCTGAGCTCGGTGACCTGTCTGCGAGCTGTCTTTGGTGCGTTGTTGGCTCTTTCACACTAACGGATTGGCGAGCGTTAATCGTCCGCTAATCGCCCGCGATTTGCACACGATAACACCCTGACTTGTCGGCGACTCAACGATTTGCAAATCGGGCTTAAATCGGGCTTAAAATCACGTAGTGTGAACTAGGCTTTACTCGCACAGCAACTACTAGTTGGCCTCCGTTACACTCACCCCCCTAAACCTCACTCTCATCCGGGTCACGGCACCAATGTAACCTCTCACACCCGGGTCCTACTCGCCCCGCTCCAAGCGGGCCTCGAACCCGGGTCTCCGGCGTGAGAGTCGGACGCTCTAGCAAGGAGGCTAAAGACTGCAGCCTCTAGCGTCTGTCGCTAGAGCCCCTATTGAGATCGGGGAGTGAGGTTTACTCGCACAGCAACTACTACCTGGCCTCCGTTACATTTGCAAGCGTTTCTAGCTAAGATGTATGGCGAGGTACACAGTGACGTAATGACGTCGTTCCCTGGGCGCTCTAGTCAGTGGAAAAACAAACAGGTTCTGAATCGGTTCGCAAGTTGAACCAACTCCAAACCAACTTTGAACCAGCACCAGTTCCGAACCAGTTCTTTTTTTGGTGGAAAAGCGGTATGTGTGCAATTTACCTCTTAATATCAGGCAGCTTCCTCATTTCATCCTGGTAGCTACAGAGTTCTTCACTCACACTGGCAATTTCCTTAAGTGCCTAAAATTTGTTAATGAATAAGAGGAATAATAAGAGCAAACCTTAGACCTCAGACCACACAAGGAAAGGAATACAATTAAAATGGAATACAAGTAATGCAATCGAGTACTTGAAACACCTGAGAGATTAGATTGAGATTAGAGGGTTATGAACAACAGTCTCACCGCATTAAGGGCAGTATTGTTCTTCTTTTTGTCACTTCCACATGTTATTTCCATGCTCTGAAATCGTTTGAAAGGGTTAAGGAGGTCTTCTTGTCCAACGAAGCAGGACTTATTCTCCATTTTCAATTTCGAACAGGTTTCCAGGATTTCTTCCAGCTCTGCAGTGTCTATGGCCTTTTGTTCACCAGTACTTTGCTGATTTAATAGTTTGCTTTGATCGCTGCACTGGTCACTGGATTCACTGGTGATGTGACTGAGTTGACTTGTTTGGGAGTCGATGCTTGCATTGCTTTGCTGGGTTAGAGCCTCAGAATACTCATTGCTCTGGGAATCTGAGGGATCGGTTACTTCACTTGACAAAGTGCTGACAGAACATGAGCTGATCCTTAGTGCATTTTGTCCATCAGTAATTGGTCTGAGAGAACATCCTGTGCGGTGAGCCTTCACTTCATTGTACAACTGGAAAAGACAAATCAATTGTGAATGTAGTCCTTGGTACATCTTCTAAAACCCACACATGTGTCCCTTGCCAGTTTAAATATATGATGCCAGACCTCCACAAGAAACCCAGCCATGCCCTTTCCTCTACATTAGGGATGGGCAACGTCGGTCTTGGAGTGCCCCTGTCCTGCAGAGTTTAGCTCCAAACCTAATCAATCACAGTTAATCAATGTCTTCATAAGGCTACAGACAGGTGAGGGGTTTTTTCAGGGTTGGAGCTAAACTCTGCAGGACAGCGGCCCTCCAGGACCAACGTTGACCCTTCTTGCTCTACATTTAACCACTTACTATTCCACACCATATCAGTAGAGAAGGGGTCTCCAATCCTGCTCCTGGAGGGCCAACGTCCTTCCTAAATTTAGCTCCTACACAATTGCTTGGAAGTTTCTAGTTACTCTGAAGACCTTGGTTAGCAAGTTCAGGTGTGTTTAACTACTTTTAGAACTAAACTCTGGCCATCCAGGACCAGGCTTTGACACTCCTGTAGTAAAGCATAGTGCTCACAATGCCAAGATTGTGGGTTTGATTCCCAGAAAATGCATGAACGGATAAAATAGCTTGAACATGGTGCTTTGGATAAAAGTGTCTGCCAAATGCATATGTAACCACATACTAAAAATCTAAGTCATGGTTCAGACTAGAGCAGGATCCCACAAATGCAGTCATGGAAGGCCATTGCCCTGCAGAGATCAGCTCCAGCCTTAATAAAAGACACCTGAGCATAGGGGTGGGCGATATGACCAAAATCTTATATTAGAATATTAATGTTATGCCTGAACGTGTTCAATGAATAATAGTTCATGAATGCGTTCATATTTTGGGTGAACGTGAACTGAACGTACTGTATTACTGTCTGATGAACGCTACTGTGAACACGTTCATTCTGGTCTCTGTGAACGTACGCTCTCTTAGTTTAACTTCATATAATAGGGTGCCAGATTTCTATAGAGTCTTCCAGGGTGAAAACCCGGCTAAAACACACGTAAACAGGCCTTAATATGTAGTGAAAAAACACCCAATCTGGCAACACAAGACACCAGTGTCGCACCGCGGCTGCCGCCGACAAAGCAGCCAGCGAGGAGGTGTCGTATGATCATTTAAACGGGTTTTATGACGAGGTCGGTGAGGATGGGAAAAATCGTAAATTGCTGTGCAAACTTTGCATAAACATTAAAAAAAGAAGCTCGCAACATATGGAAAAAAGAACTATGAACTGAACTAGTTCATTTTAAAATCTGTGAACTGAACTAGTTTGTGTAGAAAGTGAATTTTCCCAACACTGAATAATGACAAATCAAGATATAGTTATTTTTGCTTTAAATACAGTTTTTACAACATAAATCTCAACAATTTCAAAATCACAAAAAAACTAACACTAGCCTTATTAATATAAGTTTAAAAAAAGAAAAGTAAAAAAGCTCACTGAATACAAGTAAATATAATAGGAACAAAACATAGTTACAAGCAATAGGACACAAAACTACAACAAAGACACAAATGAAACAGGCATACCTGAAAACTTTAAGCACTATTAAAAAATACAATAGAACAAAGCAGGTTTATTAGGCTGTTGTCACTTTAGGAGTGAACACAGTGATCTAATATACTGATACACATGCGCTTTCTTTCTCAACCAATTATGTTCACTTAAGACATAAACGACTTTGTCTATGAGATATTCGCAAAGACTGGCATTTTGACATACAAGTGTGTGTATTTGACTGTTCAGTAAGGCGCTAATAGGAACAGTTTAGTACTCACGCGTTATATAAGCAGAGGCTGTATGAGCTAGAGGTTGACCGATATGTTTTTTTTCACACCGATGTCGATACCGATCTTTTGAAATCCGGGTCGGCCGATGGCCGATTAATGCTGCCGATTTATTTTGGCCAATATTTGGCCAATATTTGCTTGGTTTTTAACCTCTATTTGAAAGATAAAATGTAAAAGAAATGATAATTACTTAACATAGACAAACTTTCTCAACAAAAACATTTTATCCTTTCAAAAAATGTCCTGAAACATGTATTTTTGGTTAGTTTTATTTGTTGACGGACAAACACAAATGGACATAACCGTAACCGAACATAACGCATTCATATTTAGGTCTGCTGCTCATTCGGCTGGAAAATGACTCTAGCAGCAGGCAACACTAGGCTGGCCACAGATGCGCTTGCCTAACAATCGGCTTGATATACTTGGATATTGGCTGATGCCGATTAGGTTAAAAAATGCCAAAAATCGACAGATTAATCGGCGACCGCTTAATCGGTCTACCTCTAGTATGAGCAGTGGCTTTATGTGCGCACTCAAAAACAGCCTCTCAGAAAGTGCGCGCATATAACAAAACGAGTCCCCTTTTGCTGCTTATTGTGCTTGAACGGTTTAAAATCACTTGTTTTTAAACTGCAAAGCTTAAAAACGCATTCAACAATAAGCTTTCGAGATGGCACAGAAGGAAAACATCACGTGAGCGCAACTGCGATAGAGACGATAGTCCAAAATCCCTAATGATAGACTCATTTCTACTGGTATATCGCCCACCCCTACCTGAGCAAGCTAATACAAGTCTTCAGAGTTATTAAAATCACACATAGGTGGTCTGATCAGTGTTTGTATTAAACTCGGTCTAGAGCTAAGAATTTAGTCAAATTACAATTTGACAGACCTATGGAAAGTTACATTATTGAACCTTGGACATGCTACTCAACTGGTAGAGCACAGAACCCTTGCAACACCTAGGTTGTGGGTTTGATTCTGAAGGAACGCTCATACTGATAAGATGCGTAGCTTGAACGCACTTTGGATGAAGTATCTGCCAAATGCACTGATGCAGTTTCTCTACCTCAAGTCCACTTTAGTTCACTTCGTGTATACAGGCGGCGCCATCTTTGGAAATCAGTCTCGACAAGTCGAACCACGAACGCCGTTCAAACAGTTCGCTGAACGTCATACAGTTTAGTTTACTTGGCACGTCGTTCGTGGTTCGACTTGTCGAGACTGTTTTCCAAAGATGGCGCTGCCTGTATACACGAAGTGGACTGTCTTTATAAAGTATCTTCTTATTAAACGGTCTGTACACTACAAAGTTCTCAATGCTTCGTTTTGCATGTATGGACCCTCATTATGTTACTGTGTTAGTGTGGGGCTATTTTGAGCCTTGTTAGTGGTATTAACTAGCGATTTCTTTTTACTTATTAAATGCCCCCATTACTAGCGTTATACGCTAAACAGTTTTTAGAGATAAAACTCTTTACATTCGATTATCATGAAAACAAATCTCAGAGAACGGTCGACTAGGTACCAATGTTTTATTAGACCAAAGGTTCATTTTGCACCGGAGTTCTCCTTTAAGTCTGATGAATGCCTGAGCTAAACTTCCTTTGGCAATCACTTGAAATTCCAAGGTTTATATAATGTGACATCATCGCGTCCAATTTTAGGTGTTCCCATTATCCATCGAGGCTTCCTGGCAGAGCTTTCATTTAGCATGGAAGTAAACAGAAGTGCTTAGGGATTCATTTAATTTGAAAGCAGATATGGTTCTCTCTGCAGAGATGTGGGGAGTGGCGCACATCCGCAGACTCACCTCCTCAATCTTCCGCTGCATGTCCATGAGCTGGTTCTCCCACTCCTTCCTCTCAGCCTCGAAGCGTTCCAGCAGCTCAGATTTCTCCTTCACCCAGCCCTTCTCGCTGCTGTCCAGCCTGCTGCGGAGGTCCATCGCTGCGCTGTGAGTGTCTGCCAGAAGCCTCTTTTGTTCCGCTCTTTCCCGCTTCAGAGTGTCCCCTAGTTCATTACTCCTCACAGTGTCCCCCGACACGCTACATCCCCGCGCTTCCAGCTGTGGGGGGAAGAGAGGCAGGGATTTGCTGACCACCAAAGAGGAAATGGGTGTATGGGACAGTTGCACAAAAAAAAAAAAACATTTGAACAGGAAGAATCATGAGGAGTGTAGTTGGCAACGGGATGAAATGGACCTTGTGTCCTGAGCAAGGCCTTATTGGATGCCCAGACATAAACAGCTCAGACTAGTGCATGTAATGGAGAGGCCACATTGGTATGCTGACCCCCCGATGATCCTGGAGAGAGCGCACTAGACAGCAAACACTAAAACCATATTTATCACAGAGCTTGATTGAACTCTGCAGCTGATGGAAGCTATTGATGTCATTGAGGCCTATAGTCTACATGAGTTATAACTCAGAATTATGCCAGTTGTGTTTTAGAGACTTCTACACACTCCTGTTCAACAGGTAATTTTTTTTTAATTAATACTTTATTCAGCAAGGATGCATTCAGACTTCTATTTCAAATTTATCAAAGAACCCTGAAAAAAATGTGTTTCTGGAAAAGAAACCTTAAAGGAGTAGTTCACTTTTAAACAAACTTTTGCTGATAATTTACTCACCCCCATGTCATCCAAGATGTCTACGTCTTTCTTTCTTCAGTTGAAAAGAAATTAAGGTTTTTGATGAAAACATTCCAGGATTTTTCTCCATATAATGGACTTCAATGGGAACCAAACGGTTCAAGGTCCAAATGAGAGTTTTAGTGCAGCTTCAAAGGGCTTTAAACGACACCAGGCGATGAATAAGGGTCTTATCAAGCGAAACGAGCGGTCATTTAAAAAATAAATAAAAAAGTTTAAGTTTTATAAGCACAAATGCTCGCCTTGCTCTGTTCTGTGATGCGCGTTCGTGACTCTCAAAATGAACGAATCTTTTTTCGAGTCATTTTGCTCATTTTGTTCGTTGAATGAACCAAATGACTTTCTCAAAATTAACGAATCGTTTTTCCAAGTCATTTTGTTCGTTGAATGAACCAAATGACTCAAAAAAGATTCGTTCATTTTGATGAAGATTCGTTCATTTTCGTTCAGTTTGAACAGGAGAGTCACGAACGCTCATCACAGAACAGAGCAAGGTGAGCATTTGAGCTTAAAAAACGTAAACTTTTTTATTTATTTTTTCAATGACCGCTCGTTTCGCTAGATAAGACCCTTATTCATCGTCTGGAATCGTTTAAAGCCCTTTGAATAGTTTGCAGTTTGTACTGAAAGTGTCTTTTGGACCTTGAACCGTTTAGTTCCCACTGAAGTCCATTATATGGAGAAAAATGCTGGAATGTTTTCATCAAAAACCTTAATTCCTTTTCGACTGAAGAAAGAAAGACATGGACATCTTGGATGACATGGGGGTGAGTAAATTATCAGCAAAAGTTTTTTCAAAAGTGAACAACTCCTTAAAAGTAAATCCAATCTAGTCTTATTCTGAACAAAAAATCGTTATATACAGTGGCTTCTCTTACTTTTTTAGTTCATCAGGAAGTGAGGGTTTTGTTGTCTTCGACTCATTGGATTGAAACCCGGCTTTATTCTCAAATGTCTTATGCAATATTCCAATTTTGTGCATAAGCTAAATTCGCAACTTTGGATGGAAACAGCTATATTCAATTCTTAATACCGTAATATAGCTGACAACTCAGCTGAGAAGTCAAGACTTGATTGGACTAAACCTGAATAGTCCACCATCAGGGCAACCGCAAAGACAAAAATAGGTGAATCTTATTTATGGTTCATATAGCAACGGTCCAGAGCAAAGCAGTGTTTGTACAAACAGCGCAGTAAAATGTGCTGGCACACTGTCCTTAACCCTATGAGTTCTCCTGGGTGCACTAACAGCGTGTGTTTACAAGCCGAGGGCATGTGAGACACTGACGTGACATGTAACCAGAGTTGAGCGTGCAAGGGTGCTGCTAGTTTTAAGACTAAAATATAATTACCCTGGTTGCAGTGCACTGTCTGTGTCTGTGTAACAATGTCGCAAAAACAGCTCTCTATTAATAGACAGCAAGACCAATCCTTTAGCATCTCACATTCCTGAGGATGGGGCCCTGGAGCGACTCATCTCTGTTTTAAAGATCAGAAATATGCTGGCGAATACCCCGCTATGAAAGTCTAGTGGTAAACCGAAGAAATCCACTGGGACAAAAGTATGTGCTGTGGTAGGATGTGGACTGCAAAGAAAACAACTTTTTTTATGGTTCACTTCGACCCCTCCCTGAATTCTGTTCTCCGCACCAACCGTTACATTGGGTGGATTGGTGTGGCTTAACCCAAATCGTTTTCTGAATTTAAACAAGTGCATATGCGGTCAAGCGACACATGAGTCCATAGTTTCACAACGTTAAACCTCAAATCGTCAGTACAAGACCACTACACATTATTAGGTTATTCTTTTGCAGATTTTTGCAGTTGGAGTCTAGTGTATGTCCTGAGGTGTAGTCCGTCACAAGATATGCCTTATCACAACAATCCAAATCTCAACAAAGACGACTGCACTACTGTATTAGGAGTTTCTCGGAGTCACTAACTCACAATTACAATAAAGTGTAAAGCCTTAGACTGGATTGAAATCTCTCACAGTGGATAGTAAATACAAGGCGATCTGGACAGTGTCTTTAACAGAAATGAGGCTATTCTATACGAAAGGTGAAGATACAATTATTTTCCACACTAGTTTGCTTTGATTAATTCATTGATGAAAATGATGATGTAATACTGCAAATGAGCTGGTCTTCTGAGGCCACTTGCACACAAAGCTGCTGTTGACAGGATATATTTGCACTTGATAGTGTTTGTGTTGCATAAAGCCTGTGTAATCTCTGGGCTATGCTCAATGACAACCATTAGAAAACACACAAATAATTAAAAGCTTTGACATTATCCGTGTGCTTCATCAATGCCAATAATCTAATATAGATTTGTTTCATTTTTAAACAACTTAGTAAAACTGTAAAAAGTAGTAACCTGTAATTGTTACCTTAAAGATCTGATTTAACCTGAAAAATCATAATTTTGTTGGCATGTATGTTATGTTTTTTACCCTAAAATCAGTTAATTTGGTTGTTACCAGTTTATTTTATTTATTAAATAATTCATTATTTGCGTTGTTTTTGTATGTTAGCCAAAACAACACTATTCGTTTGATATTTTTTGCATTTTCCTTTTTTTTTCTGAATTGGTTTGTGCTTAGTGTTTCCACTGCACTTTATAGGGTTAGTTCAACCAAAAATGAAAATGCTGTCAGTAATTTGTTTTTCCAACCCTGTAGACGTTTGGACCACAAATTAAGATATTTTTGATTAAATATGAGAGCTGGATCATGATCCACTGTAAAAAAAAAATGTTGGGTTTTTTAATTCAATTTTGGTTCAAATATGGACAAACTGATGTTGGATTAAAATTGCAATTTAAAAAATGCAACCCAACGCCAGGGTTTGTCCATATTTGACTCAAAATTGACCAAGCCAGCATTTTTTAGAGTGTATATTGTAAAATACATTTTAAATGCAAGTAAATATTTTGTATCTTCGATTTATATAAAAGGCTAGTTCCATTTCATATGGCAAAAAAAAATGTATTCCTCTCAATTCAGCATCAATAAACAAAAATTTCACATTGTGACAACTTACCCCATCTAGTGTGGCAACATGCCTCGATATAGTCTGTGTTCAATTAGCCTAACTTTTTTTTTTTTACCCTGCGGTGCAAATGTTGAATAGCTGTTTTCAACACTTTCGTTTCCTTAAACAAATAGTACACCACCTTTAGAAATAGACAGATTTCTGTCACAGGAATATGGATAACTGTTTAAGTTTCGTACCTGAGTAATGCGCCTCTTCAGCTCTGATCGCTCCACTTCCCACGCGCATCGATCCTTAATGTTCTGCAGTTCCAGCTCACCCCGTCTACTTTCCTCACGCTTCACCCCCGACTGCACCTCTTCTAAAACACACTTCAGGTCCAACAATATCCTTCTGTTTTCTCCACCCTGTAAACACAACGCAGAATAAGAGAGACGCACACTGCTGGTTGGTCAAAACCCACTGGTGTCGCATGCTTGTGTTTGTAGCTACTTGAATATCAGCAACTTGTCTCAAAAGCATTTCCTTCTCCATCCTCCACTCCTCTTTCTCGTGATCGTAGCGTTTTTTTAAGTCCTCGAGTTTCTTTTTAAGGCGTGTGTGTGGACTGTGCTCGTGACTCGGCGCATCGGACGATCCAGGTGGAAGCTGCTCCAGGAAGTTGCTCGGGAACGAACGAACCCGGGCGGGACTCTGGACCTTCTTACCCGGCCTCTCTAGTCGAGGACACGGGACGAACTCCCAGCCTTGCGCCTTGCTCACATACCCGCTTGATCCATTTCCAAACGCATTCCACATCTTTCAGTCACAACTGAACACGAATAACAACCTCTTTCTCTTTGTTTAACTATTTGCACTGCAGTTCCAGTCCCCATACAATTAAATAAATAAAAAAAAACACGCACACTACTATATTATCCGAAACCAGCCACTTGTGCCATCTCCTCCGCGGCCCAGTCTGGTGTCTCTGGCTCATTTCTTCCTTCCATATCAATAAAGCACGCCAAGGTCAGCCTGTCATTCTCCGGAGACCGATGATTTCACATTGAAAACAGTATACTGTATTATACACTATCCTCTCAGCTGCATCCTTTAGGTTATACATCTACATTATTTTGCTTTAATAAAATAAGCTAGTGAACTGCAGATTGAAGTTATCCATTAGCGTACTCTACTTTAGACTGAAAATGACACCGACAGAGTCGAGAGCCTAAAATACTCTGAGCTCACTGATGTAAGAGTTCACATGTATTTTTACCTCTGTAACTATGTTGTAGGCCTACCTTGTTGTCATTCAGGGTCCTTGTGCACACCGAAAGCTCAACTTTAAAACTACCATTAAATCGAAAATGATTATTCTTATTTATTTTTTTATGGAATACTGCAGTGTTTGTTATACATTTTTTATCTGTGCACAATTGCACATCATTCATTTTTACATTCATGTCGTTTTTAATCAAAAATTTTAATCTCTGATGACTTACATGACACCGACCAATAGCAAACCACAACCATCCAATCAATTCCCCATCGAAAAAATCAAGTCCCGCCCTACATTTGTTCTTGTTTGAGAAGCAGTTTCACTCTGCTATATATGGAAGCTTGTTTCCGCCACAGAATAAAACAATTTAAAAGATAATTGTGACTTTTTATCCCGCTTTTTTCTCACAATTCTAATTAACTCGCAATTGTGAGTTAAAGTCCAATACTGTGGGAAAAAAGACTAGCCTAACTTCTCATAATTCTGACTTTATAACATATACATAATGTGACTTAATATCACACAATTCTGACTTTATGATGCACAATTGTGAGATTAGATCACACAATTCTGAGAAATCAATAGAGGATATTGCAACTTCTGTTTCATGCAGACAATGATAACCATGAGAATAAAAAAGACAGAGAACACAAACTTCAATCTCAACAGAAACAGTAAGAATTTTCATTTTTAAGGTTCACAATGATGAAAAGTAGAAAAACAACAGCTGCCTATTTTCACTCTTTACAGTGTACAGTCGATAGTCATTATAACTGTGATCATCAACCATTAATACAAATATAAATATATATCACACTCTTTATTTTTAAAAGGTTTGATGCCAAAAGAGTTTGCATGGTTCTTTAGAAAATGCACTAGAGCTTCAGAGACGGGCTTTTGTCATCTGATAAAAGATAATGTTAGGAACCAGGACACTCAACACACTTTTTAATCTCCAAAGACCCAAATGGCCGACTTAGGGATACTGAGAGAACTGGTAAAATGATTCTCAGTGAGAGTACGCATGCTGCACAGAAGCACTGATAATTCTTGATTTTTACTAATTTACGACGCACAAATGTTTTAACATGTTTTACAGTCCACAAAATTAAAGCTTTCAAATTTTGTATAAGTATTCAGATAATCAGGAGCAAGGCTTGACATTAACTTTTTCACTCACCAGTCACTGTGGCTAGTGGTTTTAAAAGGTTACAAGCCACCCAGCATTTTCACTGGCCACAATTTTGCCATTGATACCATGGGGAAAAAATGCCATATATATTTTTTTAATATTATCTCATAATTTGGCAGCAGGTCTATTAGGCTGCTGACACTTTAAGACCTGCCGCACGGATTCATAATACCGTTACGGTCACCGTGATATTGCCAAGTAAGACATGGTCCTGGATCAACATTCCTGTCCCAAAATGTAGTCCTTACCCAATATATACTATATTACATTTAATAAGTTAATTAAAAAGACACACAAAAAATACTCACCAAATAAACTGAATATACAAACAGTGAAGCAGATTGTGAGTGGACGCTTGCGTTTGGTTGAGTGACTGTAGTCTGTGCCTGAAATGATCATCGCTTCCTGTCCCATGTGTAACCTTGATGACATGTCCAAAATCAATATGACAAACTAAGAAAACAGAACAAAAAGAAAAGGAAGAAAGTAACAAAACTGTACAATAAATAAAATAAATGAAATTTACAGAACAAAGAAAAGAGTGAAAAGAAAGACTAGTTTGAAAATAGTGGCATACGATAAAGATGAGAATAAAACAAGAATGAGAATAAGCAAAATAATAGGTTGAAACATCTGGGTTGATATCAAAATGGAAGAGGAAATGGAAGAAAGAGAGCATCAGTGAGTCTATAGGAAGGCAGAAAAGTGCAATATGCATTATATGATAAATATTGAGGAAAACAAGTGAATATCACAATCATCCATTAAACAAACCTTATTATACAGTATGTAAAAAATTAATGGTATAATTCACCCCAAAAAAAGAGTTTATTTACTCATCATTGCTACAGCCCCATATGCTGTTATTGTATGTATGTATTTATTTATTCATGTAAAATTTGAAGAATCTGTATGCCATTTTTTTACACATGCATTATATCCTGATTGCCTTGTGTGACAAACAGACCAAAACTGGCATCCTCTAAACTCCTTCTCTCCACCATAGCTGTCACATCAAAAATGGCACACTTTTTCACATCACCTCAAGTCTGAAATCAATAACATCATGCAAACATATTTATGAATATAATTCATTTGGACTAATTTACTCGTGCTTTATGGTGTTTTTTGTCCTTTTTGGGGCTTGACAGATGAAATTACAATAAACTTGTGTGATTCTTCAAAATGTCTAATTTGGTGAAAAAATACAGTAGGGATGTCATGAGGGTGGTTAAATAATGATTGAATGTTAATTTCTGTTAAACTTTTGCTTTAAAGTGTCTCATTATGCGATTGTAATATGTGATATGCGATTGTGGGGTCTCCTACAATAGGTTTACATACATCTAAGATATAAAAAAACACTTCAGTTTTCTCATAGTACACATTGCAACATCACCTCATTTCTCAGTGTCTGAAATATTTCGATAAAGAATTTGGTTGCTCTAAACCCTTCCTTTCTGAGAGCCTATTGGTCAGATGGTCCAGTCTGTTGTGATTGGTCTACTCTGCTCTGATTGGTCAGATGGCTTAGTCTGTTGCGATTGGTCTACTCTGCTCTGATTGGTCACATGACCCAATCTGTTGTGATTGGTCTCCTCTGCTCTGATTGGTCAGATGGCTTAGTCTGTTGCAATTGGTCTATTCAATTGGTATTTTCAGCAGCACAGAAAACAGCATCGTTTCGACATGAACCAACAACACGAACCAAACTCTTTCAGGCCTCAACTATAAATATAGTATGTCTATGTTGCCCCGCCCCCAACTGTATACAGTGTTTGAGGGCGGAACCAGGTAGACATTGTTCACTGGCAGCCAATGAAGACCAAAGGCTGGCATTATGCAAATTTGTTGAGCAGGAAGACTGGAATTACTGATGACTTGTTTCGGGCAGTTCGGAATCACTTCTTTCTTTTCAGAGACAAAAACTCCATTTATCAAGCACTTTGATCTTTGAAACTTTGTAGACCTTTTACATTCACAAACAGCTATATTGCACACTACATGAAAGGATATATCTAAAAAAGCACAATAGGTTTGTGTAAGTCTTGAGTTTATTTGTACTTACTGACAGAGGTTCTTCAGTTTCTCGTTCCTCTGGTTTTGGGACATCCAGGCGGTCGATGAAGTTCTGCAGCTCCTTCTTGAAAGCTTTCATCTGAGCATTGATCCGGTAAAGCAGCTCGTGCTCTCGTATTCGACCGCCCTCATCGTCATCATCCATTCTTCCAAACAGCTCACCGTTGGTCGCGTAAACACGAGCTTCTGCAATAATGGTGCTGGTATCAGCAATGAGTCTATCGATGGTCCTGCTCAATCTTTCCGCCTCCATACGGATATCCATCATCTGCTGGCGGTCCTTGAAACTTCTCGGTAAAAAACGTCCCTCCGGGGCGTAGAGGGAGCGAGTAGGAGTGAGGCACCGGATGTTGCGGACCTCCTCCGAGTCGCTTTCCCCGCCAACGGGACCCTCACGTTTGCGATGCGGCGTGAGCCGAGAGCAGTCGTCGTCGCTTTCTCTGCGGCCACAGTCGCTCTCAGCGTCGCTGTCCCTCGGGCTGCCGCGGATGCCCAGGTGGGACGCCAGATCGTAGCGCTGCATGTTGGACAGCAGCACACGGTTTTCATACTGCAACTGCATCACCTTCCCGCTCAGTTCGTTGATCTGCAGCCTGGCGACCTTCAGCTCTTCCTGCAGAGCTTCAAACTTTGCTCCATCGACCGCCCCGCTGTTGTAGCGCGAGCCCTCGTGTGACCCTGCCTTGTATTTGAGCTTGTTGAGCTCGCTGGTCATTTTCTGGTTCTGCTCTTCCACGTCAGCCAAATTACGGCGCAGAAGCTCAGCCTCATCCTCCACCAACTGCAGCTGTTGCCGCATTTCGGACAGCGCCTCGCTCTGCTCTCTGGACGACGGGTCAGTCGTCCCACCGGCCAGCTCGTCCCCGCGCATGTCATCCAACTCGGCCTTCAGCCCACGGTTCTCTACTTCCAGCTCCACGATTTTGCGACCTAAGATGTTGGCTTCTTCTTCCACCAGGCGCAGACGGAGCTTCAGTTCGGACTCTCGAGTGGTGGGGGGACCTCCAGCCTCACCTTTGGGGAGAGGACTGTCTACATCACCGTAAAAGGAGCGGTACTTATGGAGCTCCTGCTCTAAACGGTCCTTCTCTTTGTCTATCTTAGCCATTTTCTTCCGCATCAAGATGGCCTCTTCCTTGATGAAGGCCAACTGGCATTTTAGATCTTCATTTTCCTCCTACGGAAGAAATTATAGTTTGAAGAATGGTGTCGAATTTGCTGTCAAATTGTTAGTGCATTGATATTGTTGGTGCAAATCAAGGGCATAGGAACAGGTATGACTACAAAATAATGAATGCAGGTTATCTCTTTTTGCCGGCTCTGCTTGCACCTTTGTTTAGGCAGCCAACGGGTTGGCAAAGGATTTTGCTTATAGCACAAATTTTAAATCCCAATGTCTCTTACCTCTGTTGGGGTTTGTGGAGTCCTCTTCTCTGATGCCTTTACATCTTTTCCTCTTCGTTTCAGAGAAAGCTGCAATGCATTGGAATAAACATGATGGAACTTCCTTATCTACACTAAAACAAGTGAAATGACTTTCATTTAGTTAAAGGGGACATATCATGCAAAATCCACTTTTTTAGCCCTTAAATGTATTTTGTTGTGTATTTGGAGTGTTTATAAGTACAGAAAAGATGAAATTATTCTTCAGGTGCACTTCAGAAGCACTTCAGGTGCTTCGTTCATATCTTTATATTCTGTTTTGGTCATATTTATTTATCACGTCACCGTATTTGCACCGGAACTGACAAATAAGCACACTGACTACCGGCCCAACAATTCGAGCAATCCGTCATTATTATTTCTCGCTCCGATTTTGAAGTCCGAGCTCAATGATGCAGAAGTTACGAGAGGGCAAGTCAAAATGTTCGGTTGTTGGATGTACGTTAGTGACCTGAAGCAACAACCTCCGCCAGTATACAGAAGGGTTTGCCGATCGACTTCATCTGAATCAAGGGTAAATGGGCTCTATGCACGGCGGTATTTCCGGTGAAGTATTAAGGATGCTCGATAACTTCCGCCGATCGTAGAGTCCAATGCAATACCGAGAATTTATATTGAATTTTATACTCCATGGTTATACTAAAGAAACGTTAGTCACAAAAACAGATAAAACAGACACCCCTCGTTGTGTTTATGCTTCTTTTTAAAATTATATTAAATAAATATAACTATATATAAAATTACATCTAAACGTATGTACGTTTCGTTTCAAAGACGGGAGGACAGTAAATTTTGAAGACTCTGCCATAATCCCGTTTTCCTCGGTTTTCCTCCGCTTTAATCTCCACAACCGGAAATGGACGAGCATCCTTACGTCAAATGCGGAATTTATGCGTGCATATAGCCCATTCCTTCTATCATTTAGCTGCTGTGTTTTCTGATGCTTTTCTACACGTAAGTTATTATATTATTATTAATACAGATTTTTAGTGGTAAGATTAGACCGTAGTCATTTATCTTGTCAGTGTGCTTGTTTTAACAAGAGAAATAGTCAACTTTCACTAATAACACAACATAGTTAACTTAACGTTTAATACCCCTGCATCCATATCCATCCATATAGCCAGCAGCCATATAGCCAGCAGCCATATCACCATGTAGCCCAAGACTGGTTGCCCACTGAAGCTAAGCAGGGCTGAGCCTGGTTAGTACCTGGATGGGAGACCTTCTGAGAAAGCCAGGTTGCTGCTGGAAGAGGTGTTAGTGAGGCCAACAGGGGGCGCTCACCCTGTAGTCTGTGTGGGTCCTAATGCCCCAGTATAGTGACACTATACTGTCAAAGAGCACCGTCCTTCGGATGAGACGTTAAACCGAGGTCCTGACTCTCTGTGGTCATAAAAAATCCCAGGATGTCTTTGGAAAGAGTAGGGGTGTAACCCCGGCATCCTGGCCAAATTTGCCCTAGTGGCCTCTGTCCATCATGGCCTCCTAATCATCCCCATATATCAATTGGCTTCATCACTGTCTCCTCTCCACTCGTAAGCTGGTGTGTCGTGAGCGTTCTGGCGCACTATGGCAGCCGTCGCATCATCCAAGTGGATGCTGCACACTGGTGGTGGTTGAGGAGATTCCCCTCTCTATGTAAAGCGCTTTGAGTGCTGAGAAAAGCGCTATATAAATGAAATGAAATATTAAATATTAAAAATTAAAATCCATATGAAGACGTTGTTAAGCCGGTTCGTCGTCGTCTTTTTCGAATTGCTCGCTCTGGCTCGAATATGTAAGGCTTGATGGACAAGTCTTCCGTTGTTAACATTTTGTTAACGAGTGACTAAAAATGTACTTTGAAGCTATAGTATATAATCGTACATCTCTTATCAAACTACAATAATGGCCGAACGCGGGGAGTTGAACCGAGTGTGAACTCAGCGACCTGAAGAGCGGGCGGGGAAAGACGCAACTCCATTTAATTTAAAGGGGCCGCTTTGAAACAGGTCGCTAACAGACGCACATCAGAAAAGGGGTAGAAAAGGGGCCTGTGGAGCTATAATAATGAGGAATTCAGACCCAAGCATTGCAGTTATGCTTTATATAGACCACAAATGTATGATTTATAAGTAAAAATGAATGATTTAAAAGCATGATATGTACCCTTTAAAGTGCATTATATTGGTCTAATCAAAAATCATGGTTTTGTTCAGTTTGTCTAAAAGCACATACCTTTAAGCAGAAATTTAGTTAGTTTATTATACTGGTTAGTTCAAATGTCTCCCTGTTCAGTTTTACTTCCAGATGCTCTCACCTCTTTGGTCTTCTCCAGCTCGTTCTGTAAAGCCTGCTTTGTCACCTCAACTTCAATCAGCTGTTCCCTCAGTCTTTCATTCTCTTCGTCTGTTTTCGTTCGTTTCTCCTCCACATTCTCCAGTTCATTGTGCAGTCGCACAGACACATCCTTGGCCACCTGGCAGAGGAAAGGACATCGTTGTCTTGTTACTGACGCTTCTCTCGTTCCTTGTTGTTTTGTGGTTCAGTATTTTTGACTGTTTCTACAGTGCTGTGCATTTATTGTTTACAGGCATCGTAGTTTGCCTTCAGGATTTGAGTCTACCTTTAGGTCCTGCTCCAGGCTCCTCAGCAGCTCCCCGTCGATTTCCCCTGTTTCTGCGAATCGCATCCGCTTCCTCTCTGCCTTCCGCAGGCGATACTGAAGGATTCGGCAGTTCTTGTGGGCTCTCTCCAGTTCACGCCGCATGTCCTGCAACTGACAGGCGTCCTCCTCGTAGAACGTGTCCCTCATTTCGTCCATCTCCGCTCGCATTTCTTCAATTTCATGCTTATGAATCACACAAGTTCATGTTAAAATAGCGAAATATCATTTTTATGTGCAGGGTTAGTGACAACTACAAAAAATGTCTACGGTAAAATCCATGCGCCAAACGACAAGTTGGCTAGGTTTTAAAAAAGTTATTACACTCTATCTATCTATTTTTATTGCACTTTAAAAACAAAAGTTTTGAAAAATTATTACAGTTTTCAAACATTTTTCAAACTTGTTTGGGATCTGGGATCTTTTCTGGTCTTTTCAAATAAGGCTGCACTTATTTGATCTGAAATAAAGTAAAAACAGTGAAATTGAAAAATTTAAACATAATTTATTCTGCTGTATTTTCAACATCATTCAACATCATTGATATTTAAAAGCCCATTTAACTGCTGTTCTGCATTTTTCATATAGAAACCATTTTATTTTTATGTTTTGAATTCTGATTAAGTATATATTTCTTATTTGATTTTTATATATTACTATATTGTTATTAAATTGTGGTTGATGTTGTGTGTGTGTGTGTACACATACATGTGTATGCGTGTATTGTGTGTGTGTTATAGATAAATGTATCTCACTAGTTTGTTGCTATTTTATGCAGTAAAATGTTTTTTTTTTGTTGTTGTTGTTTGTTTCTAGTGTTTTTTGTTTTTGTTTTTTTGCTCTGGTTTTTGTTTTTTTGTTTCGACTTTATTGTTATTTTGTCTATGGGTGGAGTTGGGTTTTTTGCCTCTTCCTGCACTTCATTAAATTTATAATATTTATCTTATTTTTTGTTTATATGTTTTGAATTGTTATTATTATCATTGTCCTTTTTTCTGTTGTTCTAATTCTAAGGTGCAAATAAATAAAAAGAAAAAGAAAGAAAAGAAAAAATTACTCCAGTCTTCAGTGTCACATGACCCTTCAGAATTACTCTAATAATCTGATTTGCTGCTCAAGAAAGATTTCTGATTATTATCAAATGTTGAAAACTGTTATGTACAATTTTTCAGTATTATGTGATGAATAGAAAGTTTCAAAAGTATAGCATTTATCTGACACAGAAATCTTTTGTAACATAAATTTGATCAATTTATTTGAAATGTTTGATCAGTTTATTGGTTCCTTGATGAATAAAAGTGTTAATTTCTTTCTTTAAGATTAAGAAAAAAAATCTTACTAACCCCAAACTTTTGAATGGTATTGGTATTTCAGATAAATGCTGTTCTTTTAAACTTTTTATTCATCTAAGTGAAAAACTAAACAAGAAATTGGACACATCTGTTTTCAACATTGATATTAATCATAAATGTTCCTTGAGCAAAAAATCATAATTTTAAAATGATTTCTGAAGGATCATGTAACACTGAATTCATATTCAACTTTGATCACAGGAATAAATTACTCTTTAAAATACTGTATATTCATATAGAAAACAAGTTATTTTTAAACTGTAATAATATTTCATATTTTTTCTGTATTTTGTATCAAATAAATGCAGGTGATCATTGGAGGCTATTTAAAAAAAATCAGTAGTGTATATATTTATTAAATGATTAACAACCCTTGAATCACAGTCATGTAAAGGGTTGGATTGTTTTCTTCTCACAATGACAACACATCCCTGCATTATAGTTATACCACACTTTGATTTGGACAAATATCGTTCAAGTATTAATATGCTCTTTAAATAATTTATCAAATGAATTACCATTTCCTAGGCAAAACCACTTTAAATTAATTTCTCCTTTGTTCCCAGAATGGTTTAATTAATTTCATTCAAAAATAAAATCACATTCATTACAACAGAAGTGTAACAGCACTTCTGTTATAGGCTATCGCATGCATTTTTTATTTGTTTTTAAACAGACCCATATTTCCACTCACATTAACACAAGCACCATCAGTATTATCGCATCCTCCTACCTTAAGGTATTCGTTCTCCTCCTCTAGTTTCTCGATATCCTCCTGCAGCTCCAGGTTTGGCGGAGGTAAAGCCTCTGAGGGCCGTTTCGCCTCCGCGTGCGGCGCGTGCGGCATCTGCGGCTCCGTCACCGGCGAGCTCGGGGTCTTCGTTGCCATTCCGCTTTCTTTCTTCAGGCTTTTGTTCATGTGAAACTGTATGAGTTCAGACTGCAAGCATCCCTCCCTCCAGAAGCCCGGGCCGCATCCTACCGCACTCTTGGCCGGCGTCTGCTTGCCTCCATCGGCTCTCGCGGTCTCCCGTTTGCCCTGAGAGGATTTCGTGGAGCTCGGCTGATCGGAAACCACCCGAGCAGCTTCGGCCCCCAACAGAGACTCCTCTGCGGTGAAGGGCTCCTCGGACGAGCTGCTGCGCTCCTCGATGCTCTTGTTCTTCTCCGCCCTTCTCAGAGTCGGGCTTTCAGCACCGCTCGCGTGGACAGCGGCCGCGCCTTTAGCCGCGTGTTTATCTTTCCCCGCGTGGACAGTGACCGGAGAATTACTGCGGCTGCTTTTACCGCCGGGCTTCGACGCGACGCCTTTAGTAGCCGCGCTTTTGGACGCCGCTTTCGTCGGCGAGTCTTTGAATCTGGCTGGCGAGGACGCGCGCTGCTGTTGCTTCATGCTTTCCACAGAGTCCATTCTGTCATCTGTGCGAGTTCACGTGTGAAAAATCCATTTCTTCCTGCAGCTGTGAGGGGGGAAAACAGCTTTAATATTTTATTGATGGTTGGCTCTTAAAAAAATAAAGGCAGCGGTGCTATGAACGTAGGCCTATCTCTAATGCTTTCTGGATAATGCAATTGAACAATATTTCAGACTTGAATAAAAACAGTGAGGCTAACAGGGTGTCGATCTGATTGATTGGTCTGAAGCCAGAGGATGTTATAATGGCAGATCAGATGTTGTCATCATCATGGTGGGGCTCATGCAGCAGATTGGCCTGTTCTTTTACATCAAGTCTCTGGTAATAGAACAGAGCCTATTATTTCAGGTAATGTTAGCATACCCGGCTTTTTAGATAAAAATTAGCCTATTTCGTTCACTGTACCGAGTGTTTTTCGTGTGGGCCCGATTGACATCATGACGACTCGTGTGGACGGGAATAAAAAACAAAACAAAAATAATAATAAAGACATCGATCATGTGCCAGCAGCTGAGATTAAAATGAGAAGCATCAGTGCAGAGACACTGCTAAAACACCGGCTCCTTACATCCATTTAGGCTATCGTTACATCTTAGATCGGCTCGTGTCCATGTAAAACAGGACTTTATTTTTGTCATTCTCATACTGATTCGTATATTGACGTAACAATGATTAGGTATCTTGTAACCTTTCCAAGGTGAATGAATCGTTTAAGCCATTCTTTGTACCCGCTCGAGCTACAGATCTAAAGAAAACATACTTAAACATCCCACAATAACAGATGAACACACTTCTTACCTTTTAGGATCTCATCTTCCCATCTTCATGGCGCAGGGTTAAAATAATGGCAGTGTACAGCGTCCTAAAACCACCATTAAAATGGATCAATATTCACGAGGTGACGTCACTGCTAGGCGGAGACTTGAACACCGTCATAGACGTTTGAGCACGTATAGTCTATCTATCTATCTATCTATCTATCTATCTATCTATCTATCTATCTATCTATCTGTCTGTCTGTCTGTCTGTCTGTCTGTCTGTCTGTGTTTATATCGGAAATCTGTCTAGCTCTTGTTTGTTTATCATAAAAAGGTAACACACACAATTACATTGATACCTTTTTTAAAACATAAATATTTACAGCATAAAATCTTAAATTTTATATCCAGTAACTACTATAAAAGTTTCATAATTAATATTTATGTTTTTGGATCTTGTGTGAGGCCAGGATTCTGTTCTCTCCTCTAGACTGACATGATCAATACATCGGGCTCCACCCCAGTGCATCTGCAGTCACACACCATCTGGGACTCCATCACATCCAGACACACACACACACTGGCATTATGTCTGTTGTCTTCCTTTCTTGCCCAGTCATACTGCCCTTTTAATTGTTTGATTGAATTTGAAAAGAATTTTGATGCGTTTTCTCTGAATCTGATCTCAGTGGAGTCAAACCCATCTATCACAGGACGGATCATAAGACCTTGTTCTCAATTTTGGCAAAATGTGTGATTACTAGTTTTTGCCTTTGTCTTATTGACTCATTGTTTACTTGTAACCATGACGCACTAGCAAAAAGCATTACGGTCAGTGCATTTGTTCCACACAAGATGCTTTAATTGAAGCTTGTATTAAAGTGTGTGTGCCGTGGCGGGACGGGGGATGGTCACATGTGACCTCTCTGGGCAGCTGGTAGCTGAATGACAGGGCATGTAGCAGCTGGGTAGCGTAAAGCACGGTCTCTAATTGCTGCCATTAGAGATTGCCAGAGATTAATCTATTCAGTGTAATGGCAGCTGGGGATCTACAATGATGAAGTGTAACAGTTATGACAGACTCGCTTGTTTAATTTGAGCGCATATCACCCATATGGATTGAAACAAACCCCTAAACTTGAGTTTTAAACTTCAGTGTGGAAATAATCATCCATTATCCACTCGGTGGACAATAAAAGGTATAAAAATCCCATTGATTGACTGAGTGACTTGAGCAGAGACCAGAATATCAAAGAGACATGGGGGTGGATTCTTCTGACTTTAGAGCAACCACCCACAATATCATCCTCTGCATAGAAACACACTGGTTTTTATGTATATAACTTTTCAAAAGTTTCCAAGGCATTTATTTGATAAGATATACCGTAGTAGGAACCGTGACATTATTACAAATTAAAATAACTGCTTTCTATTGTTGGTCCGAAGATGAAAAAAGTTGACGAAAAAGGTAAAAATAATAGGTTATTTAAACAAAGATAACTCAGGTAATCCGCACAGTTAAAACACAACGAAACAGTGTGTCAATGAACTGAAGGAACTGGAGAGTTTAAATAATCAAGATAATAAACAGAATACAAACAGGTGTGATGATCTAATTAATGACCAACCATGATAGCAAACTAGAGGCGGGAATGTGTGTGATGTGATCTGATGTGGAGCGTCTAGCTCAACTATGTATTGAAAATGTCTGATTACCTTTACACCTTTATACCTTACCATGGTATATTTGGTTTACTCTTTGAGTATGGTGCCAATTTTATTGTTTCCACCAAATATTTTACACATTCTTGAAGACAAGAATATGTGGTTTGAGTATGGCTGGTTTAAGACCCAACCTTAGGTTATCCAACCTCTCTGGTCTCGACTCGGACTCGACTCTCTTTGGTCTCATCTCGACTCAGACTCGACTCTCTTTGGTATCGGTCTCTACTTGGACTCGACTCTCTTTGGTCTCAGTCTTGACTCGGACTCGACTCTCTTTGGTCTTGGTCTCGACTCGGACTCGACTCTCTTTGGTCTCATCTCGACTCAGACTCGACTCTCTTTGGTATCAGTCTCTACTCGGACTCGACTCTCTTTGGTCTCAGTCTTGACTCGGACTCGACTCTCTTTGGTCTTGGTCTCGACTCGGACTCGACTCTCTTTGGTCTCATCTCGACTCAGACTCGACTCTCTTTGGTATCGGTCTCTACTCGGACTCGACTCTCTTTGGTCTCAGTCTTGACTCGGACTCGACTCTCTTTGGTCTTGGTCTCGACTCGGACTTCTTTGGTCTCGGTGTCGACTCGGGCTCGACTCTCTTTGGTCTCGGTCTCGACTCGGACTCGACTCTCTTTGGTCTCATCTCGACTCAGACTCGACTCTCTTTGGTATCGGTCTCTACTCGGACTCGACTCTCTTTGGTCTCAGTCTTGACTCGGACTCGACTCTCTTTGGTCTTGGTCTCGACTCGGACTCAACTCTCTTTGGTATCGGTCTCGACTCAGACTCAACTCTCTTTGGTCTCAGTTTTGACTCAGACTCGACTCTCTTTGACTCAGACTCGACTCTCTACGGTCATCAAATCAGAGACTCTTATCTATCCCTAAGTCAAAACTAAAGTCCAGGGGGGACCGTGCCTTCTCTGTAGTTGGCCCCAGACTATGGAATGACTTGCCCACTTCCATTAGAATGGCCTCTTCGCTTTCTGTCTTTAAATCCAAGCTAAAAACACTCTTATTGGACAAGGCATTTAACTCATGAGAAAACATTATTACACTGTATCTCTTTTTTAAACTGGTGAAGCACTTATCTTGCAGTAGTCTATTTAAATGTAATCCTGAACTTTTGTTGCTGTTTTGCTGTCAGTCTTTTATGATATTTATTAATTTTGTAAAGCACATTGGACAATGTAAATTGTATTTAATTGTGCTATATAAATAAACTACCTACCTACCTACCTCTCTTTGGTCTCAGTCTTGACTCGGACTCGACTCGGACTCGACTCTCTTTGGTCTCAGTCTCGACTCGGACTCGACTCTCTTTGGTCTTGGTCTCGACTCGGACTCGACTCTCTATGGTCTCGGTCTCGACTCGGACTCAACTCTCTTTGGTCTCGATCTCGACTCGGACTCGACTCTCTTTGGTATCGGTCTCGACTCGGACTCGACTCTCTTTGGTCTCGGTCTCGACTCAGAATCGACTCTCTATGGTCTCGATCTTAACTCGGACTCAATTCTCTTTGGTATCGGTCTCGACTCGGACTCGACCCTCTATGGTCTCGGTCTCGACTCGGACTCGACTCTCTTTGGTCTCGGTCTTGACTCGGACTCGACTCTCTATGGTCTCGGTCTCGACTCGGACTCAACTCTCTTTGGTCTCGGTCTCGACTCAGAATCGACTCTCTATGGTCTCGATCTTAACTCGGACTCAATTCTCTTTGGTATCGGTCTCGACTCGGACTCGACCCTCTATGGTCTCGGTCTCGACTCGGACTCGACTCTCTTTGGTCTCGGTCTTGACTCGGACTCGACTCTCTTTGGTCTCGTCTCGACTCAGACTCGACTCTCTTTGGTCTCGGACTCGACTCGGACTCGACTCTCTTTGGTATCGGTCTCTATTCGGACTCGACTCTCTTTGGTCTCAGTCTCGACTCGGACTCGACTCTCTTTGGTCTCAGTCTCGACTCGGACTCGACTCTCTTTGGTATCAGTCTCTACTCGGACTCGACTCTCTTTGGTCTCAGTCTTGACTCGGACTCGACTCTCTTTGGTCTTGGTCTCGACTCGGACTTCTTTGGACTCAGTCTCGACTCGGGCTCGACTCTCTTTGGTCTTGGTCTTGACTCTGACTCAACTCTCTTTGGTCTCGATCTCGACTCGGACTCGACTCTCTTTGGTCTTGGTCTCGACTCGGACTCAACTCTCTTTGGTATCGATCTCGACTCGGACTCGACTCTCTTTGGTCTTGGTCTCGACTCGGACTTCTTTGGTATCAGTCTCTACTCGGACTCGACTCTCTTTGGTCTCAGTCTTGACTCGGACTCGACTCTCTTTGGTCTTGGTCTCGACTCTGACTTCTTTGGACTCAGTCTTGACTCGGGCTCGACTCTCTTTGGTCTCGGTCTCGACTCTGACTCAACTCTCTTTGGTCTCGATCTCGACTCTGACTCAACTCTCTTTGGTCTTGGTCTTGACTCGGACTCAACTCTCTTTGGTATCGATCTCGACTCGGACTCGACTCTCTTTGGTCTTGGTCTCGACTCGGACTCTCTCTTTGGTCTTGGTCTCGACTCGGACTCAACTCTCTTTGGTATCGGTCTTGACGCAGACTCGACTCTCTTTGGTCTCGGTCTTGACTCGGACTCGACTCTCTCTGGTCTTGGTCTCGACTCGGACTCGACTCTCTTTGGTCTTGGTCTCGACTCGGACTCAACTCTCTTTGGTATCGGTCTTGACGCAGACTCGACTCTCTTTGGTCTCGGTCTTGACTCGGACTCGACTCTCTTTGGTATCGGTCTTGACGCAGACTCGACTCTCTTTGGTATCGGTCTTGACTCGGACTCGACTCTCTCTGGTCTTGGTCTTGACTCGGACTCGACTCTCTCTGGTCTTGGTCTTGACTCGGACTCGACTCTCTTTGGTCTTGGTCTCGACTCGGACTCAACTCTCTTTGGTATCGGTCTTGACGCAGACTCGACTCTCTTTGGTCTCGGTCTTGACTCGGACTCGACTCTCTCTGGTCTTGGTCTTGACTCGGACTCGACTCTCTTTGGTCTTGGTCTCGACTCGGACCTCTTTGGTCTCGGTGTCGACTCGGGCTCGACTCTGTTTGGTCTCGGTCTCGACTCGGACTCGACTCTCTTTGGTCTCGGTCTCGACTTGGACTCGACCCTCTATGGTCTCGGTCTCGACTCGGACTTCTTTGGACTCAGTCTCGACTCGGGCTCGACTCTCTTTGGTCTTGGTCTCGACTCTGACTCAACTCTCTTTGGTCTCGATCTCGACTCGGACTCGACTCTCTTTGGTCTTGGTCTCGACTCGGACTCAACTCTCTTTGGTATCGATCTCGACTCGGACTCGACTCTCTTTGGTCTTGGTCTCGACTCGGACTTCTTTGGTATCAGTCTCTACTCGGACGACTCTCTTTGGTCTCAGTCTTGACTCGGACTCGACTCTCTTTGGTCTTGGTCTCGACTCTGACTTCTTTGGACTCAGTCTTGACTCGGGCTCGACTCTCTTTGGTCTCGGTCTCGACTCTGACTCAACTCTCTTTGGTCTCGATCTCGACTCTGACTCAACTCTCTTTGGTCTTGGTCTTGACTCGGACTCAACTCTCTTTGGTATCGATCTCGACTCGGACTCGACTCTCTTTGGTCTTGGTCTCGACTCGGACTCTCTCTTTGGTCTTGGTCTCGACTCGGACTCAACTCTCTTTGGTATCGGTCTTGACGCAGACTCGACTCTCTTTGGTCTCGGTCTTGACTCGGACTCGACTCTCTCTGGTCTTGGTCTCGACTCGGACTCGACTCTCTTTGGTCTTGGTCTCGACTCGGACTCATACCCTCTTTGGTATCGGTCTTGACGCAGACTCGACTCTCTTTGGTCTCGGTCTCGACTCGGACTCGACTCTCTCTGGTCTTGGTCTTGACTCGGACTCGACTCTCTCTGGTCTTGGTCTTGACTCGGACTCAACTCTCTTTGGTATCGGTCTTGACGCAGACTCGACTCTCTTTGGTCTCGGTCTTGACTCGGACTCGACTCTCTCTGGTCTTGGTCTCGACTCGGACTCGACTCTCTTTGGTATCGGTCTTGACGCAGACTCGACTCTCTTTGGTATCGGTCTTGACTCGGACTCGACTCTCTCTGGTCTTGGTCTTGACTCGGACTCGACTCTCTCTGGTCTTGGTCTTGACTCGGACTCGACTCTCTTTGGTCTTGGTCTCGACTCGGACTCAACTCTCTTTGGTATCGGTCTTGACGCAGACTCGACTCTCTTTGGTCTCGGTCTTGACTCGGACTCGACTCTCTCTGGTCTTGGTCTTGACTCGGACTCGACTCTCTTTGGTCTTGGTCTCGACTCGGACCTCTTTGGTCTCGGTGTCGACTCGGGCTCGACTCTCTTTGGTCTCGGTCTCGACTTGGACTCGACCCTCTATGGTCTCGGTCTCGACTCGGACTCGAGTGAGCTGGTCTCCACTACAACACTGATCCTTTCAAATCATTCTAAGAAATCATTCCAATATGCTGATTTGATGCTCATATACAATTCTTATTATTATCATTGTTGAAAATAGCTGTGCTTCTTCATATTTTTGTGGAAACTGTGATGCATTATTTCAGGATTCTTTGACGAACAGAAAGTTCAAAATAACAGCATGTATTTATTAAAAATTGGTAGTGTACTTGCAGTGTGCTTTATATGGTGCATATGTTGATCTCTGTGAGCTTTTATTCTCCCTTGTTTTCTGCATTTTTTACTGTTTTTGTGGTCTAGGCATTTGTGAGTGGCTGAACTTCACCTCTCTGATAGGAGGAATAAAAAAGACAGGAAAAGGATTACATTACTGTGGCATCCGTGGAGAATCGCAGCAAAGAGTTGAAGCCGCTGCGTCCTGCCAGAGGGAAGAAGCCTTTCAACAGAACAGAGGAAGCCTGTCTCCGTCCTCAGTCACATGAGGAAACACTTCTTATTGATTTTGGAGAGCGAGACTTTATACATCACAAGAATTGTTACACAGAAATGTTTGGTTTACTTTCCTGCAGTAAATCTTTTTGCAACAGAGTCATTTTATGAATTGGTGCATTTTTGGAAAGGGGTTTTTAGAGAATCACACATCTGTATGATTTTAAACCTTCTTTCAGACAAAGGATCTTTAGGCTATAAGTGCAAATAACTAACATTTTGCCTAATCAAGATAATAATATCAAGAAAATAAAAATGATCAGTTCAAGATAATGGTGATGATTCCATATATAATTGGTGATGTGAAAATGCATATAGTCCTGTAAATATCTAAATTTATTAAATTATACCATCAACAAATTAAAAATATTTTTAAAAAATTAATTTGAACAAAGTCTTATATTTTATCTTGTAAAAAGCATATTTGTGTTTTGTGCACTTTGTAAATTTGTAGTATAAACGAATCACACGTTCATTAGGAATACGTGATGTTTGAAGAGCAGATGGTAAATCCCATCAGTCAGAGAGACAAGCCTGCATTTAAAACTGGCGTGTACCGTTACCATGGAAACCTTTGTCTTTGCTGAGGAGGAGGAGAGGCAGCGCGCTGATCTCTGATTGGTCCTCTGAGACCCAGGTGGTCTGTGAATGACTGAGGGGGCGGAGCATGATGTGCCTCTGGAAATCACACCGGAAGCAGAACAGATGGAGCAAGATGAACAGAAGAGGTCTCCACTGGGAAAGGAAAAAAACATCACATACAGTATATTAGAGAACTAAGACAGAAAAGAGAGAAAAGAACACATTGATCTTTGTAACAGCTTGTGTTTTTAATTTTTTTAATCATTTGTAATAAAATTATGATGTTTTATCACAAAAATGTTTTATTGCAAAACACTTCAGCTGCTATTGAGGTGGGTAAGGGATAGTTTAGGTGGTATGGGATCTGTAAAAAAAATCCTGTTGTTTTTATGGAAAAAAAAAAAAAAAACTGGCATCTGTTATTACCAGAACTTTACCGTAAAAAAATACGCTATCAATGTTATTGGTTTTACAAACTTAAAGGAGAACTCTGGAGCAAAATGAACCTAATATCACGTAGTTGACCGCTCTCTGAAATCTGTTTTCATGATTATCGAATGTAAAGAGTTTTATCTCTAAAAACTGTTTAGCTTATAACAGTATATAGGGCAAAAAAAACTTGTCAAACGGATCCGTTCACCGATCTGGTCCATCAACTTCGCCAGTCGATCCGCAAGCCACGTCTTCCTCGCCCGATCTGCCTTCCAGTGACATTTTCTTGTGACATTGACATTGGCTTTCTTCACCAATGCACCTTGCTGTTTGAAATGCAACCGCAATTATTTTGCACGGATATGGCAAAGATCGCATTCATCATTTCTCAGCTATCAGGCCACGCTCTCCAGTGGGCAAAACTATTTCAAGAACACTATAGTATCCAGCTGCAGACCCGCAGCACCACCAGTTTCAGAACCCCAGTTTCAGAACCGGAAGTGAGGGGCGGCGTTAGATTTTAACCAACACCAGCGCCAGGAACGTAATTGAGGGGCGGAGCTTAGATTTGAAACCTAATAACGCCACCTAATGTAATTTGGAGGGTATTTTACACATGAAACAGCTTTTATTGAACAAGAAACGTCCTACTCTCTATGTAGCCTATGTTATGATGCTATACATTACTGTAAAATAAGCATTTTAAAACATTGATTTTGTGTAAAATAATTGTATACAGTTTCAGTTATTCGTTTCATTGTATTACGAGTTACTTCCTGATCATGATGGTGAAAAAATAATACTTGAAACTTATGGGCATTTTAATGTAGCCTGGTTCAACCAGACTCTATTTTAATGTATAACAGTTTAATAATTTTAGCTAAGCAGTTTATACATACTTGTAGATTTAGGAAGATAAGACCTTTGTTTTTTGGTTTTTATGAAGGAGTATAATAAAGCTTTGAAATATATAAAACAAGACAATCATTGGAGGTTTTCAAAATTATATACACAATCTGATAACTCATTAGACCTCTGTGATATTGTATGTTCTATTTATTTATTTATTTATTTATTGTGTTTACAAAAATCTTAAATTGTTTTGATATTGAAGATGTATTTGTAAGATGATTTTGATTGTTTAAAGGGGTGATGAACTGAGAAATCAAATTTTCCTTGAGCTTTTGACATCTAAGAGGTCATCATATTATAAGAATATCCTGTAAGTTTCAGAACTGAAAACGTCCTTGTTAGTCCAATAAAAGCTTTTATTGACACAGCCTCTAAAAACGACTCGTTTTTAAAAGTGGGGAACTATGACGACAAAGAGGATAAAACACCACCCCCACAGAAGATGATCAACGCCTGCTTCACCACGGCAGGTTTAGCCCCGCCCACCGATTCGCGCATTACACAAATAAGTATCATACATGTACATGCTTACCTCATGATGACAAACTGGATCGCTATGGAGCAATACAGAATATTGTGCAGTGCCTGGTTGTGCAAGACAGTCACTGCATAAGCTTCCTGTGGATTCCAATAGGACTGCATGGATAAAATTTATTTTTAATGACGTTCCAGCTGATGAGGTAAAACATCGTCGTCTGTTCGCTTCATTTCACTGAGGATTGTTTTGTCAACAAGACTGGATTTGCAGACCGATTAAGAGTAAAGAACGGTGCTGTGCCTTCTATATTTTATCTGACAGGAATATTGTGCAACACACGGACTCTGGGTTGAACATGTATGGGCGAATCCGGTTGCCATTTGACAACATAGGACGTTTTCCCCCACGTGCACCGACGGGTGAGTGAAACTCATTATAATATGCAAAACTGTTCTCGCAGCAGTGGGTGTTTATTTCCAAGTCTTCAGTGCGACACGCCCATAAAAACCGACTGTTTCAGGAAGGCTCACAACCAGGGTACAAAATAGCCTATTACTTGTTTATTTTGATGTTTTTGAATGCAAAAACCAAGCGAACGTTAGAAGTTGACCTCAGACAATATAATAACATTTAAAAAGCCAGTTCATGACCCCTTTAATAAAAAATAAGTAAAAAAAGCATGGGTATTTTTTATAAAATATACTTTATTTCACAAGAACATGTGTGTAACGGTTTGTATATAGTTAAATTCCTGCTTAAATGGGGTAAGCGCCATCTGCTGGCGTCACTTGGTATTGCGCCACGGTGTTAAAAATAGCGAATTCTGGGTAATCCACAGCAGAATTTCTGGTAACTGCTGTGGTAAGTCGCATGTTAAACGCTGCAGAGACAAACATAGCCTAAGTGCCTTAAATATCACTACACAATGTTTATTTCACTGTATTTTTGTAATAATGTAATTAAGAGATGTATGCTGTTTGTCTGATGTTGAGTGAGTCATTAGTTTAGAGTTTAATGTTGTAGCACATGTTGCATGGCTGCCGCTAATGATATTCCTCCATCTGATTTACTGTGTGTTGTGTAGGGCTGTGTTTTATTCTCTGTTTGCGATGTCATGCCACTCCTGATTCGTTTTGGTTTCCCCTTGTGCAGGTAATACTGAATTTGATGTTTATTTTTGTTATGTGGAAAATGTACGTTATAACAGCAATATTCCTGTTGAAAACAATTTGCTGTTTTATAAACCGTTTCATATGGCAGAAATACTTATGTCAGAGATTTTATTTATTTTATTTTATTTATTTCACATTTTTCTGTGGGAAAGACAACGAATTGTGAAACATTTCATTCAAACATTCCACTATACGATCACACTGGAATCAGTTAATAAAAAAGAGCAGAATTTCTGGTAACTGCTGTGGGCTGTGTTTTATTCTGTTTGCGATGTCATGCCACTCCTGATTCGTTTTGGTTTCCCCTTGTGCAGATGTTCCATATACACAACAAGAGTAATAAATAGAGGACCGTCACATGTGCAGCATGCATTTTTCGTGTAAAATAATGTCAAAATCTAAAAAAAGAGAAAATGCGGCATTATTTTGTTAAAAATCTATACAAAAGGACCAATTCAACCCAAGCTAGGCCTGTTTATCACAACAATTTTGTTTAAATTTAATTTACAATATCAAATGAGGAACTCAAGGCCCGGTTTGTCCTTACATGCTTGCTAAAATAATTATAATGCAATAATAATAATTCCGCCCCTCCTTCACTTCCGGTTCTGGCGCTGGGGTTCTGAAACTGGTGGTGCTGCGGGTCTGCAGCTGGATATATCTCCAAGAACAAGCGGGCACTTTGACAAACACACTGGATGCCTTCATCACTCCCTTTAAAGACGTATTTGATCAAAAGGCAAGTTCGCTATCAGTTCATGATCAGCTGTTCTGTCAAAAACAAGGCAAATCTTTGGAGGCTGAGTAACACTGCGCCATCACCACCACTTATGTATGTCCTGAGAAGGCGTGAAGACGGCAACAGAGCGAGAGGCTTTGGGGAAATGAAACGCCATATAACATTGACTATGCATTTCCATTTATTTTATTATTTTATACAGCAATGTATATCTGTCATTTGAAAAAAAAAAAAGAAAACGAGTAGATGATGATCATTTCGTTTTCAAAAGCACAATGTACAAAATTGCACCGAATTTACAACATTATAAAAAATTCAAGACAAAACACATGATATATTTTAGGAATTTTGGAACTATTAAAAAAAAAAAACTATGACAGGGAGCTCAAGACTTTATTAACGCACAATGCAATATTGCAGCTACAAACATATTTCCCAATCCCATTTTTAATGTATGTGATGTTGAGGATGATGTATCCTTAAATAAGGATGCATGATATCCGTCTGAGCCATTATCATGTTTTTTTTTTTATCAGTATTGTTCTGAATTGGCTGATAACAGAAGGCGATATTTTATCCTTTTCAGTCAGTTGATTTTTTTTACGCCAGGCAACAAACGCACTAAACTGTGAATGTATCTTTCCTATCATTCATGTTAGATGTTACAATGTCTGATTTCACTTCTAGATGAGAGATCTGATTGTGAACACAGTTTTTAAGACAATAGACAACAGAATATATATAGGATACAGTAGTGGCTAAAAATGATGTCCGGAGGGGATATTTGTTTTTAGAGATCCTTCAGGTTCAATTAAACCATCAAAATATGAGGAAAATATTTCATATATTTTAAATAAAATTAAATATGAAGGAAGAACAAAACACTAAACTTTGTTAAGGTATTTATCAAACAAAATGATTTGGCAAAAAACAGCTACAGTTGCTATTTTACAATACACAAAAAAAATTTCACAGGAAAAATCATACATTGACTACAATATAATCAGTTATTAATATTCTGTTGGTTTTTGCATGTTCATAATTTATTTGTATGACAGCCTGGCTGGCCAAAAAAACTATCCGCACAATTTGGCATGTTTCATTGCGTTATCACAAACAAAACAATTGATTTAGAGCACAACTATATAAAATTATCATCTTGAACAGTATTTTAACAATATTTTAATAAAGGGTGAAGATGTCAATTTCCCAAGGCCGGACATCACCTTTGCCCACTACTGTATATTATCAGTATATGGTCTTGGTAAAGTTGCATCCCTAATTTTGATCGAAGCTGAAATATGCAGGGCAACATGATCTATGTTTTAAAGTACATTACTGTAGGCAATACATCCTGCCAAAAGATAAACAACACGCAACTTACAAAAGTTTGAAATAAACAAACACATGAATATGTTTCACAAATAAATGATATAAAGTGGGGGTCCAAAAGTCTGTAAAATGAAGACGAAATATGCACAATTCCTTTTTGACTATTCAAATAAGCGACTTTTCTCGAGCGATTTTCTTCTTCCACAAGATGCAAATCATGCTGGAGAACATCAGGATCTAGATCAGTTCATCTCATGATCATTCTGATAATAGTTTTATGTTGCAAAACAGAAGAACTTTTGGACCCCACTATAACAAATGATGAAAAACCCCTCTGATATCAGAGTCTTTCGTCGTACACTGATGAAACACGGGTCTTTTCTGGCATTAGAACAGTGATGTAAAAAAGGCAGATACATAGAATAATGTACTAAACTTAAGAGGGGCGATGTGGAAAGATGTCATGTTGTTCAGTCTCTCTACATATAGGCTTGTATTTCTCCAGAGTGGCCATACTGTTTGGTCGTAACAATTTGCTGAACAATCTTTCAGAGCGGCCTCTCGCGTCAGCTTCCCTCTCCTCCGTTTTACTCGCGCTTTGCTCTGCCCTTCCGCTTTCTCCTCCCGCTCTCCGCCGGCTTCTCGTCCATCTTGGCAGCGTTTCCATTACTAGACGTCAGGGCTCCATTAGAGGCTCCGTTGTGAAGGGCTTTGCCGGGTTTGGACGCGGTCTCGCGGCGGGGCTGCCGACGGTACGTCTGGTAATAGAAATTGCCAAAGAGGATGATGAAGGTGAGGGCGTATCCAATCAGACACCAGTGCATCCACTTCGGGAACGGGCAGTCAGAGTACAGCGACAAGGCCGTGTGGCCAATGGTGACGTGAAACTGGATCTGTGGAAGAAATGAAAAGATACATGATAACTCGTAAGCTCCCAGAGCCTGATCATTGGTTTAGTCATGATTGGGCAGTTTTGAAAAATGAAACATCTTCAAAGTTTGGGTTTGGTCTCTTATGGTGCGTTCACACCGGATGCAAATAGCACATCATACGCGAGTGATTTCAATGTTAAGTCAATGCAAAGACGCGTTAAGGGGCTTTCACACAGGACGCGGTATGCGCTGCGTGGCGCTATGAAACCCATTCATTTCAATGGCTTGTGCCGCGCGAAGACGTTTTGTTGCTGCGTCGACAAAAGCGCAAGCGCAGCGGTGCGCACCATTGACTTGCTCGCGCGCACGCCGCGGTCAAAGTTCAAAATAGTTTAACTTTTGCCACTGCGCTCTGTGACGATTATCAGCGCGGCCAATAGAAACGGGATATGGAAACAAACACGGAAATCAAAATGGATGAACAGCTTGTACTGTCGGAATTTCCTGAGCTGTACGATACAATTTTGACATTGTCAGAAAAGCTGTCATGGAGACATAGGTGTCAGGTGTGTTTTAATATATGTATAATTTCTTCGTTTGTTATTTGAATAAATGTTTTAGAACTGAGCTCATGATTCGTGTGTTGATTTCGATGTTATATGTGTACACGCACACACATATACATATGTATATATAATATCATACGGCATAGCGCAGAGCAAATCACGTTGTATCTGAAGGGCAACGCTCAACCCAGCGGCCAGCGCAGCGCATACCGCGTCCTGTGTGAAAGCCCCTTTACGCGCGTAAAAATTGCTTCGGCGCGGTAGACGCGAATACACCTCATTTGCGCGTCAAGTTCGCACGAATTGAGTGTCTGGTGCGTTAGGCGCGAGTGCTGTTTGTGCATTTACGCGTTTGACGCGAATTCACGCCTGCTGCCCGAGTTGAAAAATCTGAACTTTGGCGTCAATTCGCGCCGCGTTAACCAATCAGGAGCCTAGCTGCTTGCTCACGTTGTGAAGGATCTGGATGGTTCAATAAATTTTGTAATATGACTAAATGCCGGGTGTGGATCTAATGCACAACAAAGCAAATATTTTATCACTTAAAACTTTATTTCAATATACGAGACATGTTCATTTTGTATTGAATGTTATTTATTCCATTTCTAGATTATTCCATACATGTGCATAAGTTCGTGTCTGGACGCGAGAGAGAAAAAAAAAATCACAGGACAGGTTAATAAATTTTGAAGGCTGGCTCTATTTATCATCAAAACAAAAATAAATGACAGATTAGATGGATGAGGGCGAGGGTGCGGGATAACAGGTCATCAAACTGGGCGCGGGACAGGCGGAAGTATCGCTGACAGCGGCCGTCATCCAGCGCAGCTCCTGGAGCGAGCAAATGGTGAAACTCGCCAAACGGTTCGCCTCCGAAGGGTCCGGTGGACACAAATACAGTGATGATGATCCCCACGCCGCTGTTCTGCTCTCCAGAGCAAATACAGAGCGGTGACTTTTTTATTTTTTATGATCAACATAAAAAATATGGCCGCCAACGGGTTTCGATTCTGACGGGAGTAAATTTCGCTTCAAACTTTTATTTTTACACGCGTCAATTTCACTCTTGACGCACAAATAGATTCAAAGTGTTCAAGCATATAACTAGACGCGGTAGGCGCGAATTTGACGTGCTATTCGCGTCCGGTGTGAACGCACAGTTATGCTCACCAAAACTTAATTTGTTACAGTAAAATAAAAAAAATACAGTAAAAACAGTCATTTTGTGAAAGTATTATCATTTAAAAGAACTATATTGAATGTTTAAATGAACTATGTTGATTGTTTATAACTATATTTTGGGGCCAAGCACCAAAGGTTAGTTTTCTTCTTTTTCCTCCACTTTTGAGTCTATGGTAGCCCATAAAACTGATGAAATTTGGCACACTGATAGAGGACAGACTCAACATTGACCACAGCAATTTTGGACCTCTTAAAGGGATAGTTCACCCAAAAAATGAAAACTCTGTCACCATTTACTCGTTCCAAACCCGTTAAGACTTTCCTTCATCTTCAGAACACAAATGAAGATCGTATTGATTGTATCTGAGAGATTTCCGTCCCTTCATTGACAGCTACACAACTACCAATGTGACACTTCAAAAAGTTCATAAGGAGATTTTAAAACGAATCCATATGAATCAAGCCATTTTCTGAAGAGCCATTTTCGAGCTCGTCCTAGACGGTTCGTCCGATTTTCACCAAAATTGGCTCAGTTCATCTTCAGACTGTGCTGGCATAAAGTTATTAAAAGCTTTTTGAAAAACCCAACTTTTCTCAAACAACATGCCAATGAATTGGCCAAAGAGCACGTTAAAATTGATGCGAGGATATACTGTATCTCACTTTAGTGTATTGGGACGAGTCTTGGTACACGTGATTTCTTTCCCCAAACCAGTTGCAGCCGATTCTAAAGATATCATTGTTCATGTCAATCCCTGTACTGATGGCCTACACCAAACACGGATCCCTAAACCTACCTGTCACTGTAACCTTAACCAATGAAATCATCTACAGGGCAGGATTTCTGCTGAACTGGTTTGATAAAAAATCACTTATAACTTCTAAATGGTTCCAAAATCATAAAACGGGATTCTTTTAATTCAGAACAGTATTCCGAGTCGAATGATATCCAATTTTCGCATATTGGCCATGCGAACAGTTTCTGGTCTCATTGACTTCCATAGTATATTTTTTTCCTACTATGGAAGTCAATGAGACCAGAAACTGTCTGGTTACTGATATTCGTCTAAATATCAGAAAATCGGCTGAATGGATTCGAAAATGGTAAAACTTAACTTTTTAACTCTGGGAGAGTGGTAAAATTAGCCTATTTCCAAAAAAAGTGGAGTATCCCTTTAAAAAAAGTTTCAGAACAGCGCCACCTACTGGTCAAAATGTATAATGCAATTTGCTAATATTTGCTCAAATTAAAAATGCTAATAACTTTTGATTATTTTTGCCCAATTTAATGAAACTGTTGATAGATTCCTTGAGACATACTAAGAACAATGATACCATACTCAGTCAAACTTGTTGTCCGCCATTTTGAATTTCTTTGAAAACCTACTTTTTCGAACTCTTAGAGCGGTGGTCCGATTTTCACCACATTCGGCTAAGATCATCTTCACACTGTGCTGGCAAAAAATTACTATAAGCTTTTGGATTGACTGAACCATTCTTAAATAAAGCATCAACACATTTGATGATGGCATGGTGCCACGCTTATTCTGAGGCTGTAACTCTCCAAAGCTTCAGCATATTGACACCAAACTTTGTATGTGTAACATTATCTTCACACTGGCACCTAACAGTGCCACCTATTGGCATATTGGTATACAAATATGCACTTAAATCATATTTGTGTGATTGCATTTTGACTAAAATCTAATAAAAATGTCATTAATTACTCATTGTTACAATTGGTCTGATGTGATCAAAGTAGAATTTTTAGCATCATTACTCCAGTCTTCAGTGTCACATGATCCTTCAGAAATCATTCTAATATGATTTGCTGCTTTAAACAACAGCATTTATTTGAATTAGAAATCTTTTGTAACATTATAACAATTTTAGTCTTTACAACAATTTACTTCACCCTTACTGAATAAAATAATTATTTTAGTTTATTCGTTTCTCCCCCGCCACAAATTTTTAAACAGTAGTAGTCACATGTCGATCATAATAAAGCCACTATGGTGAAAATGAATGGAATTTCTGATATTTAAACAGTTACTCAGCTTAAGTGTTTTTGGAAAACTGAATTGTATTAAATGCTTGACAGCGGAAGCTGCATTCTATAAATATCAAATGGAGATGGAAATTATGTATCTTTTACTTCTTAGAGAAAAAAGTGCAAAGAAAGAATCATTTTCCATTTAAGACTTTTAATTTATAAAGGGGAAGTTACAATAATCTAAAATAATACTGAAGTAAATCCTCAAGTAAATTCTGTAATTTGATGCTAAAAATTAGGATAAAATAGAATCAGTTTTTTCTAAAGTTCCCCTAACTGAAGAACCAACCTTGTATTCCACATCATTCTCAAAAGCGGCACTTTGCTTGTAAACACATACCATTTGGATGATCGTCAGATATTTTTTCCACCACAGATATTTCTGTATTTTTGGACCAAATGCGGCCAGCCCATAATACAAGTACATCAAGACATGGATGGCTGCGTTCATATGAGCCCCGAAGAATGCTGCAAAACAGACAGATGCACATCAGTCCATTTCATATGAGTGGAAGATTACCAGTAAAATGTCAGAATTGTTCTGTTATTCGGACAGATTTGTTGTAATATAGCGAATGAATCATACAGAATGAACGACTTACATGCTGTTGTTCTTTTCTGAGCTTGACAGACATGGTCTGTATTTCTTTTACTTTTGCTGATAATTTACTCACCCCCATGTCATCCAAGATATCCATGCACTTTACTGGGTACCAAATGGTTTAAGGTCCAAAAGACAGTTTCAGTGCAAACTGCAAACTGTTCAAAGGGCTTTAAACGACACCAGACGATGAATAAGAGTCATATCAAGCGAAAATATCGCTCATTTAAAAAAAAAAAAAAAATCAGTTTTATAAGCACAAATGCTCGCCTTGCTCTGTTCTGTGATGAGCGTTCGTGACTCTCCTGTTCAAACTCGTTCATCAAAATTAACGAATCTTTTCCCAAGTCAATTCGTTCATTTCGTTCGTTGACTGAACCAAATGACACGAAAAAGATTCGTTCATTTTGATGAACGAGTTCGAACAGGAGAGTCACACAGAACAGAGCAAGGCAACCATTGAGCTTATAAAACTTAAACTTTGTTATTTATTTATTAAATGAGCGACCGTTTCGCTAGATAAGACCCTTATTCATCGTCTGGAATCGTTTAAAGCCCTTTCAACAGTTTGCAGTTTGTATTGAAACTGTCTTTTAGACCTTGAACCGTTTGGTTGCCATTGAAGTCCATTATATGGAGAAAATCCTGGAATGTTTTCATCAAAAACCTTAATTTCTTTTCGACTGAAGAAAGAAAGACGTGGACATCTTGGATGACATGGGGGTGAGTAAATTATCAAATTAAGTGAACTACTCCTTTAATACTTACACTGTCCACCGGCGACCCATTTGATGCCAATCCACCACAGAGTGAACATGGTGCAGTGGTGATAGACATGCAAGAAGCTGATTTGGTTGAACTTCTTCCGTAAGATGAAAAACACAGTGTCGAGGTACTCCACACCTTTGGAAATAAAGTACCACCACAAGGCTGCTGCCACCTGCCATCAAAAGAGAAGATGAGTCTTTACTAAAGTATTATATCAGACGGGGCCTCAAAACACAAACTATTATTTTAGTATATTTCACTTACATTGTAAAACAGGTATTAAACAGTATCTAGCAAACATTTATAATTTATTTGGGGCTGAAATGTTGCACGGATATGAAACAAGCAAAGTTTTTATCATACTGTACTTGTCAAGTAATGTCAGAAAGATATTAGTTCTGCTGTTGTTCATAAACACCAGTAGTGAAGTTGTACACAGAGTCATCAGTAGGGTTGGGTATCGTTTGAATTTGAACGATTCTGATTCCGATTCCGATTCCTTGTTTCGATTCCGGTTCCTAACGATTCTCGATTCCGATTCTTTTAAGAGGCAGGGTCAAAAAAGTTTAGCTAACCTTGCTAACCAACAGCCTTTCTGAAGGAAATAATCCTTTCTGAAGGAAATACTCCTTCTGTAAAAATACTCCTTTTGTCACAAATTTTGCATTTTGCCGAGATTTAGTTATTTTTAGAAAAGTGAAGCCACACTTTGGACCGCTGACGTAAGCTACTAATGTTCGACTCGTGCGGTTATGCCAACACTTCCAGTAGACGCTTCTTCGTTGGTGTTGTTCAGCGGTTTCTTCTTCCGCTCGGCGGACTGTGAATATCGAAACTAGGAATCGAAAGTTTAACTTTTGAACGATTCCGGGAAAAACGAAAAGTTAGTCCCGGTTCCAATCGATACTCGATTCTCGATACCCAACCCTAGTCATCAGTGTCCCAATGTGTAGTGAGTCAGCACCCTTTACCGTCCAGGCCCGAATTCATGAACACCTTATACTGATCCACGAGCTCGGGAGCTGATTGTGGGTTTCTAACTATGTTCCCATTTGTTCCCATGGTTACGGATAATGTTTGCCAAATGTTTCTTGTTCAGTTCTCATTATTCCGTGTATCCAAACCCTCAGTTTGGTTCTCTCTTTGTTTAGAGTTATCTTTGTGTTACAAAGCAGTAATTACATTAATTGAATTAACTTCGAACTAGCCAAGACAGTTCGTCTGATTTTCACCATATTACACGAAAAGTTATTAAAAGGTTTTTGAAAAGCCAACTGTTCTTAAATATATGCGAACGAATTTGATAAAGAGCCTGTAAAAATGGCTATATCTCCATAACACTTTAACGTATTGAAACGAATCTTGGTACATGTCATCATGACCTGAGGCTACATGTAGCATTTCGGCACAGCGCCACCTACTGGTCAGGAGGTATGAAAATGGCTGTGTTTGGCAATAACTTCTGAACGGTTTGCTCCAAAATCATAAAACTGGTCTCTTTTGATTCAGTGCAGCATTCAAAATATATAATAAAATGCTAAAAATGTTAATAACTTTTGATTCATTTTGCCTAACTTAATTTTGAGACATACCGAGAGCAATGATACCAATTACTGTACGTTCACACCGCCCAAAGTGACCAGAAGTCATTCATTTTCAATGGAAGCTGGCTTTTCTCAGTTGCAAGTAGCGTCAAATCCATTGGCGTCGCGTTTTGGGCGTTTTGAGCATCAATCAGAAAGTTGAATGTTGAAAGAAGCTCAACTTTATGGTAATGAGCTGTGACGCGGTTCAATGGCCAAACGCCAGCAACCAATCGGAATATAGACATCCTTCGCGCTGGCTGATTCCGGAGAAACATAAAAAGTAAACTTTCGTTCCTACCAAAAGATCAGTTTAGAGAAAATGGAAGAGAAGCTATTCATCACCGTTGCTGTGTTTCCTACAGGTTTCCTATCCCTTATGACATGACGTTGTTTGCTTATAGGGACCGTATGAGCACAACTTTTATTTGAAATATTTACGAACGCTCGTTTTAAAGTGGGAATGGGCGGCCAGATCTTCTTTGACGATCAAGTCGACGGCGGTGTGAACGTACAGTTATTTCATATTTGGTCGAACTTGGATAATTAGAAACAGTAACAGGTCCTGCTCTTTGTTTTTGTTATGATTAAAGATTTATTGCCGCTAATAGATACCTTGTCTTCTTGTTTTACCAGTTGTGACAAGTAGATTGCACATTTTAAAGAATTACATTAAATGAAAGCAAAGAAATCAAGTTTAGAAGAGAAACACAGCCATCAATCATTCATTGTGCAATACAGCTTAACCAATGTATTAATATTATTTAATCTTTCTGCAAATACTCAACATGTTGTGTTCATGATAACATCACGGTGGTTAAAGGAGTAGTTCACTTTTAAAAAAACATCAGCTGATTGACTCACCCCCATGTCATCCAAGATGTCCACGTCTTTCTTTCTTCAGTCGAAAAGAAATTAAGGTTTTTGATGAAAACATTCCAGGATTTTCTCCATATAACGGACTTCAATGGGAACCAAACGGTTCAAGGTCCAAAAGACACTTTCAGTGCAAACTGCAAACTGTTCAAAGGGCTTTAAACGACACCAGGCGATGAATAAGGGTCTTACCTAGGATGACTCGAAAAAAGATTTGTTCATTTAGATGAACGAGTTCGAACAGGAGAGTCACGAACGCTCAACACAGAACAGAGCAAGGTGAGCATTTGAGCTTATAAAATTTAAACTTTTTAATTTATTTTTTAAATGAGCGATCGTTTCGCTAGATAAGACCCTTATTCATCGTCTGGTGTCATTTAAAGCCCTTTGAACAGTTTGCACTGAAAGTGACATTTGGACCTAGAACCGTTTGGTTCCCATTGAAGTCCATTATATGGAGAAAATCCTGGAATGTTTTCATCAAAAACCTTAATTTCTTTTCGACTGAAAGAAATACATGGATATCTTGGATGACATGGGGGTGAGTAAATTATCAGCAAAAGATTTTTAAAGTGAACTACTCCTTTAATTTATACTGAAAATAAGATTAATAAAAACTACATTTGCATTTAAAATGGTGCATAACTAGCTAAAAAAAAAAAATAGAAATCAAATGGTTTGTGAATGTAATAATGTGAAGTCACAGAGTGAAACCGAACTCCTCGGTTATCCCACTCCGGGAACACTCTTCAGCTGAGTAACTGGAGAGCAGAATTACGTGTCCAGTTTCAGTGCCGAGTCTGGGTAACATTGTGATCCTATGTGGGAAGCACACTCACCCTCACTTCATTGGGATCATCCGAGTAGTCGACGGGCTGGCAGATGTAGCTGTAGTTGGCCGCCCGCGCTGCAAGGAAGAGCTGGAACAGAACATTTAATAATTGACATCTGGACTATTTCATTGAGGGAATGGCACTGAATGTGAGCTGAGCTGCGATTGGCATAAAGGACAATTCCAATTCATTCATTTTTTCACCTCATGCATATGAGATGGCGAATTTAGATCTAGCACTAGCAAAAAGTTACTAGATCTAGAATGAAAAACTAACGCTGCATCCCAAAAATCGCATACCATCCTTCCTAAATAGTCAATTAGAACTGGTGTGTCCCAAATCGTAGGATTAAATGAGTATTGCAAAGATACCTGGATGGTCTGCTATTTACAGTTAAGCCTCGTTCAGACGGTCAGGGCAAATCCGATCAGACTTAGCAAGTGTGAACGGCAAAAGGCAGATTTTTACAAAGAGCTACATTGATATGTCGTTTGAAATCATATTCAAATCAAATTTCTGGATATCTATTTCAGTCTGACTGATCTGATCGTATTTCGCATAATGTATGTGAATATCTTAAGTCGCTGTAGAAATAAGGTTGCGTTGTCTTAAAGTGTCGGACGAGCAGAAAATGACACGTGTTTTGAGACCGGCGGAGACGACAGCAAGGAATAAAGTGGGTCATACCAGTCTCCTCCACTTCTGCACATTGTCATGTAGTAAATAAGACAACATCTCTATGGCAAACCCCTCCATGTTGCAGTTTTTGACATATAATTACCAACTAGGGGTGTAATGGTACACAGAAGTCATGATTCGGCACATTCCTCGGTTTTGGGGTCACGGTTTGATACGAGTTGGGAACCTTTACATGTCCGTCCCCCTCCCCCAGATTTCTGATTGCTGAAGAGAAGGAGATAAAGAGCCTACTTCACCTTTCCATGAGGAGACAGTGAGTAAAGCGGCACCTGAGGGTTCCTGTTCCTGTTTCCAGAACACACATTTTTCATCACTGGACTT
The DNA here is from genome assembly GCF_016745375.1 of Pimephales promelas. The sequence continues at coordinate 1,708,843 of NW_024121643.1, forward strand.
TACTGGTGAGACTTCCACGAGTCACAGCACAAATCGGCAAATGATTCTGTCTAATTATAATAGCGGAAACAACTTAAAATACTCCATCATTTAGTGGCATAAGGATAAGAGTAAGACATCATTAAAGGGATACTTCAGGATTTAGCATTAAGCTTTGTATTAGTAGTAATTTCAAATTACCATGCTTTCCACCCTCATATCCCACTGACACGAGAGATTTATGTATTTTTGTCTGGAAAAAATCCTCAGATGACGCAAAATGACGATTTTTGCGTCATTGGAACATTTTTTGTCCAGAGGCTAAAGACTACAGTCAGTAGTTGGTCTGTCCTGAATGTTCTCAACCCGCCCATAGAGGGCGATCTCACTCACAGTATGGACACATAGTGTCGGCCATCTTCTTTTTGGAGGCTAAGCTAGCAGGCTCTTGTTCTGTGGAGAAAGCTGAGTAGTAGGGGTTACCGTCCTCGTTTTCCCAGACATGTCCGACCGTCGATGTGCGGGATTCAGCTTTTGCTTTCTGCAGTCGCCATTCAACTGAATTTATTCCGATTGGTGAATCTGTAGTGTTTACATGAACGCTAAACAAGTGATCATTTGATGTGCGTTTTAACATTGCTAAAAAAATTCCCACTCCTTCGTGAGAGATACGAGACCGGTGCGTCTCACAGGTGTCGCTCATCAGTAATCACGCCACCGGCCTCGCGCGGTTCTCCCGCGGCCCTCACTCGTCCCGCTCGCCACAGTAAACATGACTCGTGCCGTTCTCCCGTGGCCCTCACTCGTCCCGCTCGCCACAGTAAACATGACTCGTGCCGTTCTCCCGTGGCCCTCACTCGTCCCGCTCGCCACAGTAAACATGACTCGTGCCGTTCTCCCGTGGCCCTCACTCGTCCCGCTCGCCACAGTAAACATGACTTGCGTTGTTCTCCCGTGGCCCTCACTCGTCCCGCTCGCCACAGTAAACATGATGAATGGCGACTGTAGAACGCAAAAGCCGGATCCCGGACATTTTGGGCGATCTTGAAACACATTTTCAGGCAGACTCATCACGGAAACTCACTAGTAGCCTAGACTTGTTGTTTAACTACTGCGCTCTGTTACTGGTAGGCGTGGCCTCCTAGGGCAGCGAAGCAAGTTTATTCTGGGAGTTGTTGTCTTTCATCCACATTAGCCAAAAATACAGTTTCTGCCTTTTCTCAGACTAGAAAGCTCCAAATTCAAAAATAATTTCACATTTCTTCTACATAAATGACCCATTTTACTGTAAATACACATTCATCTTTCCAGAAGTGAAGTATCCCTTTAACTCAAAAACAAATGACTGTGCTTTTGTAACATTGAGAAAACAGGACGAAACAGGATAATCAGGACGCCGCTTGCTGTCATCTCGATTTCCTTTCTGTGTAATTTGTGGACACAAATCGGATCTAAATAGTTGTGATACACAATGTGGACAGTCATTCATTTCAGATCAAATTCCAGTCACACAAATAATCAGATTTGGACTTACAGTGTTAACGGATCAGTGTATACACTCTAGCGGCTAATATTGCCCACAATCCACTGCCCGCTGGACAAGGATTCGATTAGAACTACAAACACTATTCAATAAAAAGTGTTTAAAAAACTACAAACATGGCGGATATGCTAGTCCAATGGTTAAAGGACAACTCCGGCGCAAAATGAACCTTTGGTCTAATTACACATTGTTACCTAGTCAACCGTTATCTGAGATTTTTTTTTCATGATTGCCGAATGTAAATAGTTTTATCTATAAAAACAGTTTAGCCTATAATGCTAGTATAACGCTAGTCTATAGGGCATAGAGTAATGACAAATAAAAATCGCTTTTTATTACCACTAACAAGGCTCAAAATAGCCCCACAGTAACACGGTAGCATAATAAGGGTCCCTACATTCAAACCGAAGCATTGAGAACTTTGTCAGTGTCCATACCGTTTAATAAGAAGATATTTTATACACACAGTCAACTTCACGAATACAGGAAGAAGCCATCTTTGAAAAATAGTCTCTACCAGTCGATCTACGAACGCCGATCCAAGTGCGCTGGTGAGATGTGAATAAAGTGATAAGGTGAGCGCGAACAGTAGGCTATGTGTACATATTAAAGAGAAGAAAATGGTTCGTGTTTGTGTTTCTTCCGGAAACAATGGACCATATAAGATTCTGCACAGTTCAGCGCACTTGGATCAGCGTTCGTAGATCGACTGGTAGAGACTATATTTTAAAGATGGCTTCTTCCTGTATTCGTGAAGTTGACTGTGTGTATAAAATATCTTCTTATTAAACTGTATGGACACTGACAAAGTTCTCAATGCTTCGGTTTGAATGTAGGGACCCTTATTATGCTACCGTGTACTGTGGGGCTATTTTGAGCCTTGTTAGTGGTAATAAAAAGCGATTTTTATTTGTCATTACTCTATGCCCTAAACACTAGCGTTATACTAGCATTATAGGCTAAACTGTTTTAATAGATAAAACTATTTAGATTCGGCAATCATGAAAAAAAATCTCAGATAACGGTTGAATAGGTAACAATGTGCAATTAGACCAAAGGTTCATTTTGCGCCGGAGTTGTCCTTTAAGTAGAGAGGTTTAGATAAAGCGTTTGAGTGATTAATAATCGGTCTCTAACATGGCAAAAATATATTTATTCAATGATATCAACATTTTATTTCACCTGCAATAGCATTGTTGTGAACTTTTATAAAAGATGCATTTGTTCATTACCTTTTAAATGCATCATTATGCAAAAACATGAGGAGAGTCTTCGCATGAAAGACTCATGATCAATGTGCTACTACTTTTCTCTCTATTACATTGTAAATTATATTCATTTAAATTGTGACAAAATGATTGACAGGGCAGTTTAAACAGTGACAGGATGCATGTAAAAAAGCGACAGAGCTGTCCGTTAAAAACGCAATTATGACGAAGTATTTTAACCCAATTTAAGCTTGCCTACTCTTCTGCAACACAGTTAAAAGTATGTACTGTTTCTTCACGAAAACAGCACGTACTTTTGGTGTATAGTAGTAGGCGAAAAAGGATGCAGCATAAGACATTATGGTCTATGTTAATGGTGTATGGTAATAAAATGGAAGTTTGCAAAAAATAATGAGCAATAACCCAAAAATAATATAAAGTAAGATTAAATAGAATCTCATCAGCAAATGACAAATTTCACATTTCAATAAATGTTGGCTGATTTAATTAATTTCTCAAACCTGACTTCTGACCATCATGTATTCTGTCCGAATGAAGTTGATGTTGCTGAATCATAAACACCCAGAGAAATGGTAGTTACAATGAATTTACTGCTAAATATAGCAGTAATGGTACATGAATAGCACATTAACAGGCAGCACAAGCACCACTGTACTGCATTTATTCGGCTCTGATGAATATGCAGTTTCTAATAAACGAGGTGTGTTTTCACCATAGGCAGATTTGAACTGAAACTAAATAAAATGACTAAATAATCATTTTTAAAAAGGATAAACACAATAAATATGTATGCATGAAGCATAAAAAACATGCTGAGAGTTTGGGTGAACTCACCTCTTTGAAAATGAAGAAGTTAAGGATGACCATGCTGAAGTTGTAGACGATGAGGGTCTTCCTCAGCTGGAAGGCTTCTCTGCCCTGCATGTACTTGGGTCCCAGCCAGAGGAAGAGCAGGTAGGAGGAGCTGATGGCCAGCGTGGGCAGCGGCGAGTCCATCAAGGGCCATTTCTGCACACGCTTGTCTACAAACAGACACGAGATCCCTTTATTGGAGCTTTATCTGAAATCTACAAATGTCTATATAATGCACTTACATCATTTTTACCTGTTTCCTGTCAAATCATCATATTAGAAAAGGATCATGTGACACTGACACTGGAGTAATGATGCTGAAAATTCAGCTTTGCATCACAGGAATTAATTGCAATTTAAAATGGATTCTAATAGAAAACAATTGTTTAAATTGTAATAATATTTTACAATATTACTGTTTTAACTGTATTTTATATTAAATAAATGCAGCCTTGGTGAGCAGAAGAGACTTAAAGAGGTAGTTCACTTTGAAATTATTATTTTTTTATATTTTTAGGTCAACCCGTTCTTGTCTGTGGGTCATATAATGGAGGTCTATGGTCACCACCTTAAAGAGCATGCACAGAGAAGTCCAGATTAAACATGATTTAATGACTCGTAAATGTAAGTACACATTGATGGCCTAAGACACGGAACGAGTGGTTTATGTGAGAAAACGAACAGTATTTATATTGTTTTCACCTCTTGTAACCACAGCCACATCCAAGTGATATTTCATCTGGTTACAAGAGGTAAAAACGATATAAATACTGTTCATTTTCTCACACAAACCGCTCGTTTCGTGTCTTAGGCCATTGATGTGTACTTCCATTTACGAGTCATTAAATCATGCCTAATTTGGACTTCTCTGTGCATGCACTTTGAGGTGGTGACCATAGACCTCCATTATATGACTGATAGACACGAACGGTTTGACCTAAAAATATCAAAATTGAAACTACTGTGGAAACAAAGACACCTACATATTGGATGCCCTTGAGGTGAGCTAAAAGTGAACTATCCCTTTAAAAAACATGAATTAATTGGGATGTTTCCAAACTTTTGACAAGTATTGTATCTATTCTACTTCAAGTCCGATCGAAAATTGCAAGCATTGTAATTTCTAACATTTACATTCGTTGAAGTCTGTTCTTGTTCATCAAATCTGCAGTCGCTGTGTCAAAATCAAATAACAGGGCCTTTCCTTGCTCCCGGCTTTATTTATTCGCACGGATATCATGCATCACACTCGGATCACTGAAGTCGAGACCAGTTACCTGCAATAGTGAGACTCCATTTGTAGAATTCCACAGTGTCGTTGATTATATGCTTTAAAATATCCATCGCTGAGACTCAAATCTGGATGGTCTGGGAACACATAAGAAAAATAAGTTGGTGCAATGGAATAAAGCAGACAAAGTGATGGTGGGGATGGGGAAAGGCTTTATTATGATGGGGAGGAGGAGGTGGTAATTCAGCATCAGCACAAAGACTAGAACAGCACGTGTCAGCACCACAGATCTGCTCAACACGATCTGAATTACGATGGTAATAAATGACACATTATTCATGAAGAGATACACTTGCATCCGATTGAACACACTGCATTTGAAGGCCTATATGAAGTTTCGGTCAAATATGTCGTAAAACGCCACCAGCCTCTCCCAAATCACCATTAGAAGAAGCCTTTAATCATTAGTTCCTCTGAATGACGACAGGTTAACGGAAGATGCGAGGCAAACATTCAGGGATCAATCGCGCAAACGTTTCGATGCGGCAAACGCATACATATCCCTGCGTTTACAGTCTATTCTCTCTTACACCCCTATAATACATAACAACATCACAGACTTCAACATTAAACACACATTTAGTGTCGTTAGCGAATACAGTAATGATGATTTCCGTTCTTACCGTAGCGAGATTAAAACCTCTTTCTGATGACATTCAGCGCAAGGTCGCGCGCTCCCGTTATCCCGTGCTGGGAAGAACACCTTCTTCCCGGATTTATCCGGATCTGCTCAAAGGCCTGTGGCTGAAACAGACGGCAGTAAAAGCATCGGTGTGTAGAGCATCCTAGAGGGTTACTGGCATCACTGCGGCTCTCGGGTCGCTCCCCTAGACTCTCACAGCAATGAGTGAGCGCTGCTCAACTGCGCATGCGCAGAAACAGGTGCAACCCTCTTGATTTTCAAACGTCTCTACTCTGCCCTCAATTTTTGATGATGTGAGGTTTGATAAAACACTAGTGACTAGACAATCATTGATGATACTTTTATGTGAAGTGCATATATCTGATGCATATGATGGCCTATTGTTTGTTTGATGCTAATTATAGAATAAAAAGAAAGGCTGATTAAACTACAGTCTGTCCTTGGAAAGATAGCATGTAAAGCATGTAAAAAAAATATGTTTGGTAATTTTTCTTCCATATTGCTCGAAAGGTAAGATATATTATGTATGTTTTTATTATAGAAACACTTTATAGCATAGAAAACACCCTGTTGCGAAAAACAAGTAGGCTATGAATGCAGATGAACATGATAATTATTAATACTGTATAATATATGTAAACATTTGTGTACATTTAGGCCTATAAATACAGTATAGTAGAAACAAATCCAAAGTTACCTTGTTTAATTGTGCTTTTTTTATATATCGATATATATTTATAATGCGTGCAGTCTATCTTGCCCACAGGACATAGTTTTCAGTTTGCAATGTTTCCATGGTGGAGTTTGTTGTCATGGTTTCAGATTAGTTGTCATTCAGTTTAGGTGTGTGTCATTTATCATTCTTTGCACGTGTACCAAAGTAAATCATCTTTTAAAAGTAAATAAAAATCGTAACAAATACATGGTTACACCAGTTGGTGGCGACAAGTGACTGTTTTTGTATTTGTCATTGAATCATTCATTAAGAGATTCGTTCAAAATCACTGATGTTTTATAAGCGAGTCATTGAATAATTTATTCAAACTGATTTTTTTATTATTCAAAAATTATGGACTGCAGCAAATAACATTTGGTCAGAACCTCTAGTAATATATTAGCCTGCATATTATTTTGTTTAGTTGTCTATTGAATTGTGGCTGAAATGTGATGCTTGAAAACAAAACAAAAAAAATTTGATTCTCTAGTTGACACTCTCATCTACACAGAATAATGTCTGCAATGTCCTGCAATAGGCACTGTACTGTAGTAATTTAACCACACAAACACTTGGATATGTGCCTGATATATATAGCGCACATTTATGTAGGTTAAAGCTACACTGTGTAACTCTTTTAGTTTATTCTTAGCTAAAAACACTTACAGTATATAATGGTCATATAATGGAGGTCTATGGTCACCACCTCAAAGAGCATGCACAGAGATGTCCAAATTAAACATGATTTAATGACTCGTAAATGAAAGTACACATTGATGGCCTAAGACACGAAACGAGCAGTTTGTGTAAGAAAACGAACAGTATTTATATCCCTGCCCCCTCGGATCACTTGGACATGGCTGTGGTTACAAGAGGTAAAAACGATATACTGTTTGTTTTCTCAAACAAACCGCTCGTTTCGTGTCTTAGGCCATCAATGTGTACTTACATTTACGAGTCATTAAATCATGTTTAATCTGGACTTTGTAGTAAAATTGAAGCTACTGTGGAAACAAAGTCACCTACATCTTGGATGCCCTTGAGGTAAGCTAAAACATACCAAAAATCAATTTCAAAGTGATCTATCCCTTTAATTCTTGAATGCTAATGACAATGAGAGAGCAGTAGCCATTTTGTCTGAAATGTTCCATCCACAAGTACATCCCAGGCAGCATAATAATTCTAATCATTTAGCTCATTAATTTGGTACAATTTATTAGCAATTTAACACACTAAATTCACTTTAATAATCACCTTTTCAAAATGTAATGCCCCCTGCATAGCAGTCAATTTCCCTTTAAAGATGAAAATGAGTTGGTAGCAAGGCTGAAGCCCCTGGAGACTTGGCCCCTATATAGAATGGGAGAAATTAGGCCGCCCGGGAGCATAATGAAATATCAACTCCTAGAACAAAACTAAGAAGGGCAACACTTTTTTTTCCGTCTACCAGCCCAGCTCAACTTCACAGCCAACTAGAGCAGCGTTAAAAACATCAGTCACAAAACCAGGGGAGGTAACAATGTAAGGTTATCCTGGTCAGATCGGTCAGATCAAGAGCATAATCATGCTAAGATGTTTGTCAGGAAACAACAACAGGCTCTAAGGCTCTGCACCTGTGATTATGCATGTTGGTCGCTGTGGAGAAGCAAGGGAAACCCGTTCAAGCACTCAGCAAAGTCCATCTGAGATCGCAGGACCAGAACCGCTGGGCTCAGAGACTTGACTCGTCTTACTCGTAGAGAGAGCCAAGCATACATCCAACCGAGAAGGTATTGCAGTGAGTGAGTCATCCAGGAGTAGGAGATTTCCATAACACCAAACAGGAGGACACTTTGCAGCATTTGGTGAGGCAAGACTAATTGCATAGGACTCTGGTGTACTCACAACAACAATACAATTTTGTCCATCATATCGATGCAATCATGATACAGTGATTCTGAAATAGCCTACTCTACACTCTAAAAAATGCTGGGTTGTTTTAACCCAACTTTGGGTCAAATATGGACTAACCCAGCCGTTGGGTTAAATTTTTACATTACATTTTTAACCCAACATTTCGTGTTTGTCCATATTTGACCCAAAATTGGGTTAAAACAACCCAGCATTTTTTAGAGTGTATTCATTGCCAGACCGTTTGATCTACGGTATATCTTGATGTAGACCCATGTGTAACAGAAGAGGCAAAAAAGTGTTAGCTTACAGTATTATTCAAGACAATTGGGACATCTGTTTCAAAAACTGACCACTGAGATGAACCTGTCTTGCAAAGTGCAAAACTGGACTTTTGGAAATAACATATACACTCTAAAAAATGCTGGGTTGTTTTAACCCAATTTTGGGTGAAATATGGACAAACCCGAAATGTTGGGTTAAAAATGTAATGTAAAAATTTAACCCAACTGCTGGGTTAGTCCATATTTGACCCAAAGTTGGGTTAAACCAGCATTTAGAGTGTATACATAAATAAATGAAGAATAAAATTTCATTAAATTTCATTTAATATAATTTTATTAATAATATTGTGTATTTGTATTATTGTTCTTCATTAATATTTATAATCAGTGTATTATCTTATGGAGTGTCAAAAGCATGAGTTTGAATGCATGAGAAGAGATAACACATGTCAGGGGAAAGCTATTGTTTAGAGGTATGTGTGCAACGTAACATGTTCACTCAGCATGAAGTTTCCACTGATGCAACTGTAAAAAATATTTTTTAAGATTTGTTATCTCAACATATTTTCTTTTGTCAAATCAACTTTATAATAATTTATTTAGTTGAGATAACTTATTATTTTGAGTTTCTGATGATTAAATTAATCTCCTTCATTGTATTAACTCACTTTTTCCAGTTCAATCAACTTAAAATTTTAAGACAACCCAGGTTACTTACTTTTTTAAGTTAAACCAAAATTTTTTTTAAGTTTAGTAATCACAACATTTTTTCTTTTGTCAAATCAACTTAAATAATTTATTTAGTTCAGATAACATATAATTTTGAGTTTCTGATGATTAAATCATTTCTCCTTCATTGTATTAACTCACTTTTTCCAGTTCAATGAACTTAAAATTTTAAGGCAACCAGGTTACTTACTTTTTTAAGTTAAACCAACAATATTTTTTTACAGTGCAATGAAAACAACAAGGATTGGTCTTAATATGGAAGTGGATTCTGACATAGGCTATAATCGTAAGACATATACGTTCTAAGTTGACAAGCTCAAAGAAACATATTTGTTACCTTACAGCTGAAGGTTCTGTGATGTATAAAAGCTCAATGTTACTGTAGGCTACTGCCTTTAGAGGAACGACCGAGTGAGAGGAAAGAGAAACTCGGAAATGCATAACCTTAGTCAATAAATGTAATCAATAAATCAGAATAAAAAGACACTGTATGGCTATTACCCGCTATTACCATTACCAATACCAATGAAATGAATTCAGTATCAACAAAATGGTTTTACACATAGACTACTGCTGTTGGGCAGCTTTGACACGTGGCATGAATATATTTACACAACAATTATAATTGCATGAATAATTTTGAAATTGAATGTTAAATATAACATTTTTTTCATAACATAAATAACATAAATAGAACATTTTTTTCATTTAGAAATATGACTAGGAATAGGCCACGATGAGCAAATCAAACGAACGCACATGGGCAAAGGCGGCAGGTCAAGCCCATTGTGGTCCATAAAAAACATGAATTGTCGATTTTGATTTTATGTTGAATATTTAGTGACTCTACAGTCTTAGTGTTTGTTAAACTTTAGACATCTTCACTGGTGAAACGTGTGGTGGAGGCTTTTACAGTCTATGGGTGGCGGACTGCGCTGTGACGCGCAGAAGAAGAGGCTGTCCGTGTCCGAAGCGTCATTTCCGGTTTAGAGAAGTGCCGAACAACAAAATGGAAGGGAAAAACAATCTGGACGATCTGGACGCCCGACTTCAAGTCCTCGAAAAACGCGTTCATGGGGAAAGAGGAGGAAAAAACAATAAGCCAGTGAAGGTGATTCTCCTCAGACACGCCTAAAGCCCTAACCGCTCTCTGTGTGTGTGTCAGACTCAGTCAGTGTCTGCTACGAGTGTTTATTGTTGTGGATTTGACAGATCATATTCACGACATAATATCATTCATTCTTGCTGACGATTTTACGGTTTTAATGTGCATTTGTCAGAAATTGCATGCTGGCATTCGCTAGGTGTTTTGATACATTACTGAGAGCTGTTCATTTTGCGGGCGTGGCAGCAGACAAATTACACTACTAAACCTATGAAAACAATCAATAAATAAGATTAAATTAAATTAATGAAGTTGATTTAAACAAATAATTGTTAAAGTAATAAATAAATGCTTTAAAAAGTCATTTTAATAAATATAGTTCCTAACACGTACAGTATAGTGAACAAAAAATCTTACAAATAATATTTAAAACATTTTTAATATACATTTGGGTCTTTATACATATAGCCGAATAAAAAAAATGTAGGATGGGGGACCCTCACACAAAGATGATAATAGTTGGGGGTCTTTGGCATTTAAAAGATAGAAAACCCTTGATCTAAGACACACACTAGATTAAATGTACCGGCACACCCTTAACATTCACATATAATACCATTTGAAGTTGAAATGAATGCAGCTTACGGGGATCTGATGGAAACAATAGCAAATGTCCTGCTGTGTGACACGCAGAACCATCTTGCACAGCATTTTCTGAATTCTATTATAATTATTAAAATGACTGACAGTTTTCTCAAGTTCATTCTAATTTCGAGATTACATGGAATATTTTTACTTTAAAAATAATTTGTAATGCTGCAGGACGATTCAAAATAAAACAATGAATGCAAAATTTTATCAAAAGTGACAAACTCTGATTGGTTAGGCCTAACAGTTTATTCGTTTTTACCTAAAAACTTGAAGTTGGGAAAGTACATGTCCAGTTGTAACTCTTCATATAACCTGATTAACCTTTTGCTGGATTTCTTCCTTCAGTGTGCTGAATCACTCACAAGGATCAGTAGTGCTCTTGCAAACACAGCAAACAAGAGAGAGCGTGTCAAGATCCTTCACAAGAAAAGTGAGAGCCTCCCAATTAATCAATAACATTTGTGATAAAAAAAATTGTATGTTTTAATATGTTCCATCATCATTTTTATCAATTTATCTTTTCAATCAGTTGAAGATTTGCTGAAGTATTTGGACCCCCAGTTCACAGACTTCATTGCTGTGCCGGATGCAATGAAATTGGAGTTTATTCTAGCAGGTTAGTGCATTTTTTACCCATGTGATTCCCAATTGACCTATGGCTAAGCCACGCCCTCAAACGCGATGAGCCAATCACAGTGCCCAGCTAATCCAATACACTCGGACATTCTCTGCTTCCACGTCCATTGAAATGCATTGCAGTTAGTCAGTTTTCATTCGTTTTTTTGTAATTTTATAAGTCTAAAATGGTCAAACGGTGTGTATGGGGTACATGCAGCTTTTTTTTTTACCCTTTCCCAAGCAACATCTCAACCGAGATAAGTGTCTGCTCTGGATAAAGTTATGTGGTAGACCACAACACCAACTAAACGTGGATAAATTAAACAAGGATGTCTACATCTGTTCTAAGTTAAGTCAACAACGTATTTGAACGTTATCTTTAAAATCTCTAACATAACGTTAGGCTAACATTAGAAAACGTTAACGTTAGCTTCTAGCTGCGTTGTACATCATGTCACTTAGCTTCATTAACATATATCTGTAAATAACCGAGATAACAAACAAATGTTAACAATGTTGTGCTGAGTGATTCATGTGCATACTGTGACCTGTACATTTTTGCCTGGAGCTGAAGCTTTTCATTGACCTTCTCAACAATGAAATGATTAATATAACCCTCCAATGCATAGTTTAGGCCCTTTAGGTGACTTCGAGATGAAATATAATCTTTTTGTTTTCAAAAATCACCAATTGCCTCCTGTGAAATGTCTCCTAGTGTGACAGCTGCCATAGCGCCCGTGCCCGAGTGTTGACTGTGTGTCCGAGCGAGTGGAGGGGGCGTGGCTTAGCCATAGGTCAATTCCACTTCCAACCTGTAGGGCGACCGCAGAGGAAAAGTTACTTGGTGTTGCTTTAAAAGGCCTATCCTGGCTTATTCTAAGCCCTGTCTGTGAAACCAGGCCCATATGTTTTTGTACAGATTTAATTATTTCAACAATGTATAAATCTCCTCCTCCTTTATCAACAGAGGAAGAGTTTTTGCGTTCCCAGGCCACATTATTGGAGCAGGTGCACAATCTGCAGCCTCTTCTGGACAGCAACCACATTAAAGGTAAAACACTGACCATTGCTATGTTGGGCAAATATTTAAGTAACTCTTTTCTTATTTTTTAAGGTTATCTGGATGTATTGTTAACAAAACGGTGTTCCCCCCCCCCCCCCCCCCCCCCCCCCCTTCTCATCATGTTTTTACAGCGGTTCCAGAGTTGACCACTAAAGTGCAGCGGTTGTCACAAATTCACATTCAACAGCAGGTTTTTCACTTCTTTTCACTCTGTGATCACTTCCATACACAAGTTAAAGCACAAGTACTCTGTTTCAGAAATTTACTCAATTAAACGTCTACATTTAAAGATGCAGTAAGCGAATTCTGGTAAACGCTGGTGTTTCCCATTTGATAGTGATTTTCAGACTAATAGTCAAGACTAATTATGGACCGTGTTCACTCTCAAGTGCATCTATTTACAGTGATGCTTATCATAAAACACATTACTCAAAGTCTTTCTCTGTAAAGGATAGTTCACCCAAAACTTCTGTCATCATTACGCAACCCTTGTCTTTCAGTCACATTAGTATAAAGAAAAAGAATAATTTTAGTATTAAAGGGATACTCCACTTTTTTTTTTTTGGAAATAGGCTCATTTTACAACTCCCCCAGTGTTAAACAGTTGGGTTTGACCATTTTCGAATCCATTCAGTCGATTTTCGGAAATTTAGAAGAATATCAATAAAGAGACAGTAAAGAGACAGACTGAGGGAGTTGTAAAATGAGCCTATTTCAAAAAAAAAAGTGCAGTATCCCTTTAAACCTCTGGGGTTGTTCGGCCCAAATGGACCCGAAGAATTTAAATACATTTTTTTTTTTTTTAAATCACAGCTTCCTCGGAATGGACTTTGTTGGTATTTGGTATTTGAACACCCAAAAAAAATTGGGGACAGGATGTGAGTAGTCTAAGTGGTTGTACAAAAAAAATAGTCACACTTGGGGTGTTGGACCCGCATGGAAAATGAATGGGTAATTGGCAAAAATGTGAAAATACTGAGTTTTTTTGAGCGTACAATCTACAAATCAGCCACGATCTTGAAAAAAGCACACAACAGTGAAGGGGTGAATCTATAAAACATCAAGAGTGCAGAACAGACACATCCAGACACACACACATACACTTTTATACACAAACACACCAAAAAATTCAGATAATACATGTGTTTTGCATTTTTAAAATGCTCAGTTTGTCCACCAGATGGCATCGATCTCATTTCAAAAATTGCTTTTATGAGGCCTAGGCTTGACTCTAAAATGAAATACAGCTTTAAATTTTTTTTAAATATTTTTTCTATTATGTTCAATGGGGGGAAATTTTGTCATAATTATTGCATTAATACTAATTATAATTTTTTTTTTTAATTTTCTCAAAACACCAAAAAAGAAAAGAAAAAATATTATAAAAAAAGAGTGAAAAAAAAAAATCATGATTTTGGACCCATTTGGACCCAAACACCCCGAGTGTGACTCTGAAACGAACAACCCCAGACGGTTAAATAAAGGAGAAATTATTTCATATAATGTATGCACTGGGTACTTTAAATTCTAAATGAAATTGTAATGATGTCAAAAGTATTATTTTTACCTTATAAATGTGAGTCAAAATACAAGTATTCAGTTTTAACAGAACACAAGTAAAATACAGATTCCAAAAAATAATAAGGCACTTTATTTTATAGTGTCCTTGTTACACGTTACAGTTACTGTAGTAATAATTATACTTTAGAGACTAAAAAATTATTTAATGCAACTAACCCTCAACCAAACCCCAATCCTAACCCTATATACATGTAGTTAATTATTATTACACAGTACTTATAATTACATGATCACCTTAAAAGAAAGGGTTACATTTTATTTGTTTATATATTATAATTTATATATTGAAGTACTGAGTAGTAATAATTACCTACATGTACACTATAGGGTTATGATAGGGTTATGATTGGCGTTTGGTTGAGGGTTAGTTGCATGTAATTATGCATAAATTACTGTTATTACTGAGGAAAGTGCATGTTACATAGTGTAACCAATGATAATTATAGTAGTCAAGTACTTTTTACACCTCTGCTCTCTTACTATGCACATTTGCAGATGGAGTAGCGTTTTCTTTTATAAAACTTGGATTTTAGATGCTAAGCGAGCACATGTTGTGAATCATGCTGATTCTCTTTCCTATTCAAGCATATCTGATCTGTGATTGACTTCCACAGGACCAGAATGAAGAACTGTCTGCTGAAGTCAAAAGGCTGTTTGAAGAATACAACAAAATGGTATCCTTAATTGCCGTGAATGTTAAAAAAGACTGCGTGCCATGTGTTCAAAAGTCCCTGCAGCCATAAAAAGCACACAATAAGCTCATTTTTAAACATGAATGCCTTAGGATCCTTAACCTTTTCACAGATGATTCTTTTGTCGAAGCAGTTTTCACAGTGGGATGAAACTCTCCGTATGCTGGAAGGACCCAAGCAAGGCCCGCTGATAGATTAGGATTTGAATGCTTAGATTGATGTTTCATTGTAAAATCTTGCATTTAGCCGTCTTCATTACAGATATGAATAATAAAACAGCACTGTCATTCCTAAACATACCTTGTTGTATGTAAGTGTTGTTTAAGTTCCTAACCTTGATCTTGTACAAAATGCTTCTCTTACTGTATTATTAAAAAATGAAATGTTCATTACATTTGAGTTTACAGAAACACATTTCTCCTGTAATACGAGGTGCTTGGAAAATGTATTTTCAGCCATTCTCCTCTAAGGTAAAAAGTTGAGGAACTCGTTTTGCTTTTTAATTTATTTATTCCAGCAATTGTGAGGATAATGGGTGTATGAGGATGATTTTTTTTTTTTTACTGCCTTTAGAAAAGTTTCACCTCCTAAATTGCCATAAATAAATCATTAGTGCTGTAGTGTCTGTTGTATGTCTTTTCTTTATACAAAACTTATAAGTAAGTTTAGTGACTTGCAGGAGACATTTAAGGGGTCATTACATGGATTTTTCTTGGGAATTAATTGGATGGTGTTGGTTTGTTATTGGTGGATCTCATGTGAGTGACAGGTTGCCCCGCCCCTTGGGTCAGTAAACACGTCATCAGAGGAGGAGAGATGTCACTGCAAGAGGGAAAAGTTATTTTTTATTAAAGATTATGATGGCACATGAATTTAATAATAAAATATGATGTAAATCATTTGTAATAAATACTGCAATATTAAAAAAAAATAATTAAAAAAAAAATCTTGATTTTATGGTGAATATATATATATATATATATATATATATATAGTATAGAAGCATATTTTAAATATATTTTTTTTATCAAGAACAACATTTTACCAAGCTTATATGGTTTCAGTTATTTAAACAATAAATAAGCTTTGTCAGTTGTAAGAAAGCCAAAGCAAAGAATAATTTTATTTACGAAATGGTTCAGAGCCAGATCATTTCGTTGCACGTGGATCTGAACAGAATAATATTTGAATAAAACGCGCTTTATCTAGTCTAATTGTCATTGAAATAAAGCCTATCATTATATCAATTCCACATGTTGTTGTAAATCTATATTTAGTTTCTTCATGGTTTTATAGAGTCTATCAATTCTACACATTTTTACATCTACAACGAACAAACTTGAAACAAAAGTCCCACTTTATATGACTTTATATGAAGCGCTTTTTTGTAGACATTTTCTTTCTCCAAACCCTGCACCAGAGGGAAGCCCCGCCCACCATGATGTAAAATGATCACGTGGAATACAAACTGACCAACAGGAGCGCGCGCTTTGAGGAAGTGGCGAATTTTGAAACGGTTGTTGAACAAAACAATTACTCGATCACACCGTGAGATTTTCCTCCTTTCTCCGTCTCAGGGTAAGTGTACTGCTTTAAAATAGTTTTAACATCATCCAAAATGCAAACAGTGCGATGTAGTGCGTCGACATGTTGATTGTCATTAATCTAACGTTAATCAATAATGCACGATTGATTGTCAACGAGGAGTGTTCTGTTGTAAAGCGACTTTAGCCGCATAGCTGCTAATCACCCGACACGGT
This sequence comes from Pimephales promelas, assembly GCF_016745375.1. The sequence continues at coordinate 1,725,468 of NW_024121643.1, forward strand.
GGAGCTGTTCTTCATGTTATTATTAATCACAGCAAGACCAACCTAATTATGTCAAGTCATGAGACTGATCATATTAAGTTCTTGCTCAAATGCTGGTAACGTTAGGCCATCAGACGTTACTCTTGTAGATTTGGTGCATCATCATCATCATCATCATCATCAAAACAAAATTGAAATATTATTCCATATAACATTTGAAAGTTATAAAATATAGGCTTTGTTCACTTTGAATACTTTAAGATCCAATATGAATCAAAGGTTGGATGAGACATTTTTTAAAATGACAGACAGATATGGGCATAAAGACATGAAGCATGGTGAATATTACCAAAGATGTCAATGCAGTAACGTTAACGATAGCTGCTACAGTAATTGTGTTTATGTTTGTTTTGTAATATGCATAAATAGCTGCATGTAATATAAGTAAATTTATTTCATTATGAATAATATTTTTTCTAAGTTTTTATATATATGTAAGTCTATATAAACAGTAAAATAAGCTTTTATTTGCGGACATATTCATGCATATATAGACTGAGGAATGGTGTCATTTCCACATATGTCAATGCAGTGCAGTAATGGTGTGTGTATTGTGGTGTAGTTGATGTGTGTGTGTTGTGTAGTGTGCAGAGATGGATGAAGAAGAGAGTACTGAGCGACAGATGCAGATTGCCATGTTGTGTCAACGGCTGGCCAAGATGAAGAGGTTATTCAATGATGGTAATACATTTGGGGAGTGATTTTTCTAAATAATATTTTCAGGGTATGCACACTTTAAACCTCAATCTATCAGGAAATGTTGGCTTAGTTCACCCAAAAATTACATTTCTGTCATCATTTACTCACCCCTTGTGTCGTTCCAAAAACCCTTAAGACTTTCGTTCGTCTTCAGAACACAAATTAAGATATTTTGATGTAATCGGAGAGATTTCTGTCCCTCCACTGACACAACTTTGATGCTTCAAAAAGTTCATAAAAGGGATTTTAAAACTAATCCATATGAATTGAACGGTTTAGTCCGAACTTTCTAGAGACTCGATCACTTAAAGGAGTAGTTCACTTTTAAAAAAACTTTTGCTGATAATTTACTCACCCCCATGTCATCCAAGATGTCCATGTCTTTCTTTCCTCAGTTGAAAAGAAATTTAGGTTTTTGATGAAAACATTCCAGGATTTTTCTCCATATAATGGACTTCAATGGGAACCAAACGGTTCAAAGTCCAAAAGACAATTTCAGTGCAAACTGTTCAAAGGGCTTTAAACGATTCCAGACCTAAAGACCTTTGAACAGTTTCACTGAAGGTGTCTTTTGGACCTTGAATCGTTTGGTTCCCAGTGAAGTCCATTATATGGAGAAAAATTCTGGAATGTTTTCATCCAAAACCTTAATTTCTTTTCGACTGAAGAAAGAAAGACATGGACATCTTGGATGACATGGGGTGAGTAAATTATTAGCAAAAGTTTTTTAAAAAGTGAACTACTCCTTTAAAATGATTAACAGATTGAATCGAGTCTTTTATTCACACATAGACATTGATCAGCAAACAAACAAAAGCTCAACAAACCTCTTAGTTTCTTGGCTGAAGCTCAAACGTGATGCGTAACACGAGAAGGAACCTCATTGGTTCTTGCACGTCAAGTGAACATGCTTGAACTTACGTTTACCACAACTGATCTGTGCATTGATGAATGTTTTACATGTGAATAAAAGCCAAATTAAATCTGTTCATCATATAAAGTGATCAAATTTGGTCTAAACTGCTCAATTCATATGGATTTTACGTTCTCTTTATGATCTTTTTGAACCGTCAAAGTGGTAGTTGCTTAGCTGTCAATGGAGGATTTCTCTCGTCATCATTTGTGTTCTGACGATGAATGAAAGTCTTAAAGCTTTGGAACCACACGAAGAAGAGTAAATGATGAGACTTTTCCTTTTTGGGTGAATTATCCCTGAAATAAAGTTAAAGGGTTATTTCACCCAAAAATGAAAATTAAGTCATTAATTACTCACCCCCATGCTGTACCAACCCCGTAAGACCTTCGTTCATCTTCGGAACACAAATGAAGATATTTTTGATTAAATTTGAGAGCTGTATAACTACCACATTGGCTCCTAAGGGACTGCCTCTTGACGGCCCAGAAAGTCAATAAAGAGAAAATGTTTAAATATCCCAAGTGACTACCGTGGCTCAACTATATGTTTATCAAGCGACGCGAATACTTTTTGTGCGAAAAAACAAACAAAAATAACGACTTTATTCGACTATTCCTTTTCTTCCTTGTTGGCCTGAAACGAGACTTCCTTAGATTTCCACGACGCATGCCTCTCGTTTCAGGCCAACATGGAAGAAAAGGGATAGTCGAATGAACTCGTTATTTTTGTTTGTTTTTTCGCACAAAAAGTATTCACGTCGCTTGATAAACATATAGTTGAGCCACGGTAGTCACTTGGGATATTTAAACATTTTCTCTTTATTGACTTTCTGGGCCGTCAAGAGGCAGTCCTTTAGGAGCCAATGTGGTAGTTATACAGCTCTCAAATTTAATCAAAAATATCTTCATTTGTGTTCCGAAGACGAACGAAGGTCTTACGCGGTTGGTACAGCATGGGGGTGAGTAATTAATGACTTAATTTTCATTTTTGGGTGAACTAACCCTTTAAGGACATTCCTCTAATTCCAATATAGATGGTTGTAATTATGCTCTGTGAGTATACATTTTTATAACATTTTTCTAAAATGTTCATTAGCAATCTTGATCCAGTAGTAATCATAAAATCATTGGTCAAAACAGGAATTCTGGGTTGTAATCAGCCAGACCAGAACATTTACAGCTTTTCTTCCATACAGATGACACGGATTACATCAACCAGGCCATCAGTTCAAACTCGCCTCAAACATGCCGGACATTTCTGACCAATCTGGAGAAGAAAGGCAATCCCCAAACAGATCCCAGCCTTCTCACTAAGCTCATCGACTGCTACACGCGTGTGTTTTCCAGCATGCCGTTGGGGAAGTACAGTCAGAACGAGAGCTATGCCAAGATGCTGGTCAGATTTGCAGAGTTAAAAGCGTAAGTAAATAACAATGATTTACAGCATCCTTTTCCCCATTATGGAAGTTATGTGCAAAATGATCGCTGTTTCTTGAGCATACTATGCCTTTTTATAAAGTAGGTCTACTAGAATTGGTTTTCATGCTTGAATGTTGAAATATACACATTTTTCAATGAGTGCGTTTAGATGCACGTTCTTAAAGCGGTTACACATAATAAGCGTGTGGTCATGTAAACACGTTAAACCATTTTCCTTTATTGGCGTGAGGTCATAAACCGATCAACACCTTAAGGCCTGTTCACACCGGGACGAATTTCACGCTCTTTTTAAAAAAAAAAAAAAAACTCCTCGGGTGTGTCAAACCTTTTATTTTGCATACATCTTATGCCGCTATTATTTAAAGAGCCCCTATCATAGCATTTGAAATGTTTCTATTTTTGTTTTAGGAGTTCCCATAAACAGTTTAACATGCATGCAAGGATAAAAAACACTTTATTTGTCTTATAATATGCATTTATTTTTAACTGATTTGCTCACCGACTCCCAGATGATTCGTACAATGACTGATTTTTCCAAACCACTCCTTTGCGTGACGCTAATCGGCGGTGATTGGACAGACCCAGTCAGTTATTGTTTGTTAGCATAACGCATAAACGTATTGATAAAGCACTGCAGTACTACAAGACGCTCTATTATTTATGACTACAAGAACAGCGACAAATATTTCACATATTTAAAAAAAAAAATTGACATTGGAGACCTAGAAGCTGCGCTGAGCGTAACTTACACACACACACACACACAGATACACGCGCACACACACATACTGCCTCGCGTCCCGACGCTACAAAACCGTTCAAAACCCATAAAAGCAACCATTAATTATTAATAATACTTACAGGTTGTGATTCATAGGAGGAAGCTGATCCCTCCTTCAGGAACAACCGCTTGCGAATCCACATTTGAGTTCATTTGTTTTTGAACGATTAATTAAAATGATGAGAACACAATCGGGCTATACTGTTGTGGTATTGGTGCAAATATGAACTCTAACCACCGATTCTTCACATGCTCGTCCCTGGTAAATGAAAACAAAGTGGCTGAACTATCTTTGCATTGTAGAACACAGCGTCTTCTCGACATGATGCTATGATGAAGTATTTGAATGTGTAGACTTCAAGTTTACTCTTCCGTCTGCGCGCGCAGTAACTGGGCACGGCCAATATGTCTCTACGTCACTACGAACCAGCTAATGACTCGTTTCAAAAACAATTCATTTCATAGACTCAGAGTCGACTCTCACTTTTGAAAGACAATAACTTTATATACAGTGCACTTTCAGATATAAATCTTTGCAGGATGTTTTCATTCCCCTAGAGCTATATTCCACACCATATGAACAGTCATTTTCAAAAATCCATGATAGGGACTCTTTAAATAACTAATATTGTGACGGGTTCGTTCCCTGGAAGAAACCTCACGACTAATGGAGGCGTTTCAGGGTGTTCAGAAACAGTGACGCTGATATACTGATGAACTTTTTGTTTTGTAACGTTACATGTTTTTCATGCTCAAACAGCAACATTACACACTAAAGAAAGTTAAAAAGCATAATAGGTCCTCTTGAAAGAAATAGTTTCACCCAGAATGTAGAATGTTTTTTACATAGCTTTTTTTCTGTATGAAACATGCAGGTCATATAGTTTGAAATAATGCGAGGATGAGAAATAGACGTTTTTGTTTTTAGTTTTAGGTGAACACTTACAACTTTTTCACTTTATTAGTAATGTCTCTCTTTGCCAACAGCATCCAAGATGTAAATGATGCGCAGGCTAGTTTTGATATAGCGAGATCCCACTGTAAGGATTTCGCCTTCGTTCACATTGCTTATGCTCAGTTTGAGCTTTTACAAGGTAAGGAGACTCATAAGTAGCCTACACTTTTTAGCTTTTGTCTCTTTCAAAATGTTTGCTAATTGAGAACACACATCATGAAGTTTCTTTCATTCCCCCCAGGCAACTTTAAGAAATGCACTTTGATTCTTCAGAAGGCTTTTGAGATGAATGCTAAACCCAGGCACGTTCTGGAGGCTGCCGTGCAGAATCTAAATCTAGGCAAACGCCAGCTCCTCTCACAAGAAGATAAAGAGAACATATCAGGTTTGTGGAGGCTACGTTTATGATGTGCATTTTGGAGTATGGTTGTAATTGCATTGAAAAATATGACTAGTGCATTTCTGTATTATTAAAAAATTGACAACTGGTTGTAGTAAATGAGAGAATTGTCATTTTTTGGGTTAACTATTCATTGATTTGTGAAGATTTGCTGTAAGCATTTGTTTCTACAGTATTATAATGCATGCTTTTGCCTTCTATGAATCATGCTTGACTTGTGAAATCTCTGTAATAGATTCTGTGAGAAGCAGCTCTAGAACATCAGATGGGACATGTGACCTGCAGGCCAGCAGCACTTTCCCCCAGGGGTATGACACTTTTCTCATTTATGCAGGGTTCATGCAAGGTCCTTGAAGTACTTGAATTTGAGTTTTTGAAATTTAAGTCCTGGAAAACGGGCAGATATATATGAAAAGGTACTTGAAAAAGCAATTTCACATATTTTGTTAATTTCGTTAACGTTAAAATTATTTGTCAACGACATTTTTCAGACGAAAACGAGACGATAACTAAATAAAACCTTGTTTTGAATGTCAAAAACTATGACAAAAATCTATTGACATTTTCATCAACTAATAAAAAGACGAAAATGTTAGTGTCGATCTGGGAAGCGATCCAGTCAAAAATGTTGTCCTGTGTTTGTGGTAGAGGCGCACATTTGTACTGTAACGTGCTGATCTACCCCTGTTGAACGAACAACCAAACTCACATTAAAGCATTAGTTCACTTTTGAAAAAACTTTTGCTGATAATTTACTCACCCCCATGTCATCCAAGATGTCCATGTCTTTCTTTCCTCAGTTGAAAAGAAATTTAGGTTTTTGATGAAAACATTCCAGGATTTTTCTCCATATAATGGACTTCAATGGGAACCGGATGGTTCAAGGTCCAAAAGACGGTTAATAACAGTTTCAGATGCAGCTTCAAATGTCTTTAAACGACACCAGACGATGAATAAGGGTCTTATCATGCGAAACGATCGGTTATTTCAAAACTTATTTCAAAAATGTAACTTTTCTAAGGACAAATGCTAGCCTAGTCAGAGTGTTTACAAGTTGAACGCATAGGTTGAACGTGAAAACTAACTCAAACGCCGTTTACAAAAAAGGAATTAAAAGGTAAAACAACGATGTCGGACGATTTTGATTCTGTACTTCCGGCTACGTCGCCCGTGACCTTTTGAACGTAATTACGTATTACGTGACGTTACAAACGCGCCTCACAGAATGGAGCAAGGCTAGCATTTGTCCTTATAAAAGTTACGTTTTTGGAATAAGCTTTGAAATAACCGATCGTTTCGCATGATAAGACCCTTATTCATCGTCTGATATCGTTTAAAGACATTTGAAGCTGCATCTGAAAGAGTTATTAACTGTCTTTCGTACCTTGAACCATCCGGTTCCCATTGAAGTCCATTATATGGAGAAAAATCCTGGAATGTTTTCATCAAAAACCTTAATTTCTTTTCGACTGAAGAAAGAAAGACATGGACATCTTGGATGACATGGGGATGAGTAAATTATCAGCAAAAGTTTTTTCAAAAGTGAACTAATCCTTTAAAAGGTGATTTCAATACCCAGCATATTGATAGGGGCTCTCTGATGCCAAGAAAGGATAGGTTTATGCACATGTGTTTGCGTGTTATCAATTTCTTTAACTTAACATCCCTATTTCACAAGAATTATTTATTTACCGTAAAAAAATTGATGATGTTACCCATTCTGAATTCTAGGAGTGATCAGAAGTTCAGTCCACAAGATGAGAACATGCCTGTATGGAGAACAGGGTCACAGCAAAGAAGAACGGTCATGGTAAGGTGTGAGAGACAACAACAGCAAACAACTTTTGAAAGTGGAATTGTGAACTGTACTTACTTCTGTTCACTCCTACAGGCCGAACGAGTGCCCATGGTGCCTCTCTCTATCCCTGAAAACGAGAGCGATGACTGTGACGGTGTCCAGAAAGCGGAAGCTCCTGTTACCTACGGTTTCTCCAGGTGAGAAATGTCAATCTCTGTAGGGGTGGGTGATATGACCAAAAGCAAATATTGCTAATTTGATTATTACTATTCAGTTAATTATGTACTTCTGGGCTTTACTTTTTCGGTAACACTTTACAATAAGGTTCATTAGTTAACATGTACAATATGTGAACAATACTTGTTCAGCATTTATTAATCTTAGTTAATATTAATCCCAACATTTACTAATACGTTATTAAAATCAAAGGTTGTATTAGTTAATGGACTGTTAACTAACATGAACGCACCATGAACAGCTGTATTTGTATTAACTAACATTAACAAAGATTAATAAACACTGTAACTAATGCATTGCTCATCGTTAGGTCATGTTAGTTAATGCATTTACTAATGTTAACTAATGAACCTTATTGTAAAGTGTTACCACTTTTTCTATATTTATACAGATATTTATCTGACCTGAAGAATGACAGTTTGCTGGTTATATTTTAGATGCATTTTAGACCATTTTTAGACGTATTTTAGATTTAAATGCATTTTAAACAGTACAACAGTGTTTGCAATAGTAATATTTCTTTATTGATTTTTTTTTTTGTGTATTATTTAAATAATAAAAATATTTTGAAGAATTTTTAGGTCTCGATGTTAGGTGTATTTAACTACTAACATTTAAATTAATCATTTGATACAATAATCTAAGTGCACATGTTTTTACATTGTACTGAAAAATCCCTCCATGTAATTACAGTTGTGATTAACTTCTGTAAATGCATCTATAAATACACTTTTGACCTTTAAACCCTACACTTTTAACCTTAACCCTAACTATACCACCAAACCTGTCCTAACCATACACATATCCCACCTCAATCACAGCAAAAGGGTTTTGCAATGCAGTATGAACAGCAATATGTTACATAGCAGTAAAGGACACCTTATATAAAATGTGACCGATTGATATTATTGTATAGTCATATTAAATGGGGATGGGGAAAATATAGTTCCCAATGCTGGTACTCAACCCATTCTCTATGTCTTTTGGTATATGACTTCCCCTTGTGCCCTCTAAAATAGCGCATTAGTCGTTGTTGTCTGTAATTATTAGATCGGTTAGATCAAATAACCTCAATCAGACAGTTCATTCATTAATATCAATCAGAGTGTTTATTTAATAAACACAAAAGGCCTATGTACTGGGATATGACCACTTGTTCTTTATAAAGCCTTAATGTTTGATTTTCTACAGGCAAACAAGTGGTTCAAGTGTCCGCTCTGCATTCCCGATGTGTTTCTCAAAGAAGGGCACTCCAGATGGAGACTCCTACAGTTTACTGAACCTGAAGGTATAAGAGTCATCTGCCCTTACTATAGACATAAACTCACTAGTGCTGAGAGTTATGAGGCGTAATAACATCATAGCACTAGTTTGATTTCAAGTCCTCTTCTTTATGCAGCCACCCATGATTAGTCCAGATCATCTGAGGGAAGACATTGAACAGGGCAACACCATCACAGCACTTCTACACAGAGCAGAAAGAAAAGAAACTGCTCGAATGGAAGGTAATTTTTTGATTACGATATTAACTGTTTGAAGGAGTAGTTCACCCAAAATGTGTTATGACAAATACAATTTTAGTCTGATCGCCCAGACCAAGCCATCATATGAGTTTGGGTTTGCTCAAGGAACTTTTTGTTGTAGTGCACTCTCCTTTCTTCCATAGAAACCACCGACATCAACCAGCTCATCAGCACAAACACTCCTGAAGGATGTCAGGTCTTCCTGAGAAGCCTAGAGAAGAGAGGAGACCCTTGTTCAGACGCCGCGTTTCTCTCCAAACTCCTGGACGTCTACTCTAAAGTGTTCGCCAGATTTCCGTTGGCAAAACATTGCAAAACTGAAAGCTACGCTCAAATGCTGGTGCGATTTGCGGAGTTGAAAGGGTAAGTCAATGGTAGATTACTCTGAGTATTAGAGCCAGACCGATATATCGGCAGGCCGATATTAGGCATTTTCTAAAATATCGGTATCGGCAGTTATAATGGCCGATAAATTAATATTCCAAAAATAAAATAAAAATGGGCAAATCACGCTTCAACCATGTCATGAGTGTTGGAGTTGTATAGTTTGTCCACCAGAGGGCACTCTACACCGTCCCTGTTGGCAAAACTCGTGTATAACGCGCCACACATCCTACAACCTGCTGATCCAGCCAGCCAGGCAGAGAGAACCAGTTATGCATTATCATATTATTTTAGTTAAAACTCATAATTAACTACAAATAACTAATGTTAGGGAAATCTGATATTTTGTTGCTCGTTTCTGAAATAAAATAATAATAATAATGTCGGCCGATATATCGGAATATCGGATTTTAAAACCAACAAATGTTTGTATCGGTATCGGCCTTCAAAATCCTTTATCGGTCGGGCTCTACTGAGTATCAATAGCAGCTGGTATCTTGAGTCATTTATTCCTGTCCATCTCTACAGAATTGAAGATCCAGAAGACGCCCAAGATCATTTCAGTATTGCCAGATCACACTGTAAAGCGTTTGCTTTTGTGCATATAGCACATGCTCAGTTTGAGCTCTCACAAGGTAATGCATGACATTCAGTTGGTTTAGTATGAACATGGTCATTCAGCATGAGGCAACATGGAGGAAAACCTGCATAATAATGTGTTTTTAACATCTCTCAGGAAATTCTAGGAAGAGTAATTTGATTCTTCAGAAAGCAGTGAGCTCGAACGCACGGCCTGTTGAACTGCTGCAGACTGCGATCAGAAATCTGAACTCTGGGAAAGCTCATCTGCTTCCTGCTGAGCCCGAAGAGAACACTGCAGGTTAGTCAGTTTGCTGTTAAAGGACACTTTTTTTTTTACCCCAAGGCCCCGTCCACACTACTGCGTTTTCGTTTAAAGGGTTAGTTCACCCAAAAATGAAAATTCTGTCAGTATTTACTCACCCTCATGTTGTTCCAACCCCGTAAGACCTTCGGAACACAAATTAAGATATTTAAGATATTAAGATCGCTCCTGCATACAGTCCATAGGCTTCTTGAGGGGCTGGCTCTTGCTGTCCTCGAAAAGTCATTAAAGACATCGTTAAAATAGTCCAAGTGACTACAGGGGCTCAATCTTAAGTTTATCAAACGACGAGAACACTTTTTGTGCGCAAAAAACAACAAAAATAACGACTTTATTTCAACTATTCGTTTATTTCTCCCTCTGCGCGAGTCAGGTTACTAGTTTAATAGCGTAAGCTTCTGTTATTGTACGTCACACGCATCACACACACATGACCAGCGTCGGCCAATAGTGAGCCTACGTGTGACGTAGCTCTACGCAATCACACTACGTTAACTGACTTACAGGCTCATGGAGAAGGAAGTGAATAGTTGAAATAAAGTCGTTATTTTTGTTGTTTTTTTGCGCACAAAAGTGTTCTCGTCGTTTGATAAACTTAAGATTGAGCCCCTGTAGTCACTTGGACTATTTTAACGATGTCTTTAATGACTTTTCGAGGACAGCAAGAGCCAGTACCTCAAGAAGCCTATGGACTAGTATGCAGGAGCGATCTTAATATCTTAAATATCTTAATTTGTGTTGCGAAGATGAACGAAGGTCTTACGGGGTTGGAACAACATGAGGGTGAGTAAATACTGACAGAATTTTCATTTTTGGGTGAACTAACCCTTTAAAAACAGAGAATTAAAACGAATACGATCTCCGTCCACACCAGCGTTTTATCTGCGTATTAGAATTGATCTCCGTCCACATTAAAACAACCAAAAAACGCAGATCACGTGAACATTTATCAACATTGGGCATGCGCGTGCCGGTGTAAACAGTGGCTGATGAATCAGGGAAGGACACGTCATGACTGATGACACCCAATCATAGAGCCAATCGTTAGCCTCTGCGTCAGCGTTTCTAAACTCCTCCGTTTTTTCCCGTCTACACTAAAACGCCCTCCGGAGATTCAAAACGCAAAACGGAGCTGTAGCGTTTCTAAACTTCTTGTTTTTTTAACGAAAACGCAGTAGTGTGGACGGGGCCTAAGTCTATACACTGAGAGTGATTAAATCACTGAAGATCTGCTTATAACTGTCCTACAGTCCACAGAAATCGAGTTTTTCAGTGTGTTTGAGGTAGACTTCAATGTTGTTTACTCATTTTTATATTTTGTCATTAGTGATCCAAGCACCAAAGGTTTGCAAAGAAATCTGTGATCTCCAAAATACTTTAAAGTCCCCTGAAACGGAATATTGAACAGAGGGCAGGGTTTTACTCTAGCGCTCCTCCTCTCCATCTCTCGCTCATAGCAAACTAACGGTTTGAGGGGAGTGGTTAAGCGTTTCCCCACCCAAGCTGTTAAAACCTACGTCATCAGAAAAAGAAACCGTTCCAGACCGGAAGTAACTTTTCAGATTTTGATTAAAGATTACTAAGGTAAAACATTTTTTTAATATATATTCACTTGCACGGATTAATTGTTCACCACAAGACTAGTAATATGCGCTAACAAAGTAAATAGGTTCAATTTTGATTTCACGGGGACTTTAAAAGATCATTTCATTGTGTAAATATCAGTGATGCACCGATATGAAAATTGCGACGATACGATAACCGATATTAATATTGCTCTTATGGCCGATACCAATGTTTATGTATGATCGATGTCGATATCTCTGTATAGAAAACACATAGCGAGGATTAGGGCAGCATGATATTTTTCTAAAAATGACATTGCGATATTTTATTTTTCTGTGATGTATATAGCTATAAAAAAATGAGAGGTTTAAGAACTGATTAATTTTAGTGCTGTCAAACGATTAAACCATTTAATCGCACATTTGAATCTATTCTATATGTCTCTTGATTTCTTTTTGTCCCATTATTTTTTTTTCTCTCATTTTAATGCTCTTATCAACATACAAAAGTGGATCGGCTTGTTTTTTTGCAAATGTTTTTTATTGAAAACAACATTGGCATATACTGTGTTCAATTTCACACTAACATTCTCACTTGGAGCAAATAATCTCTCACACAATGTAACACTGTCCATCAATAAAAGGGTGAAAGAAATACTGACGAGGTCCTGATATTGACGAGGGGACGGAGAATTCGCATCAGCTGTGTGTGTGTGTGTGTGTGCTTGGCAATCAAGTGGTATTTCAGACTGGAGGTGCTGCGATGATGATGCTCAGTTCACAATGACCAAACACAGATCACTTTGGTCTGGTCAATTAAACCATTTGGCAACTTTTTAGTAAAGTAAACTTTCCGTTCAGAATCTTATTGGCATCCATTTCGGCGTCTCGTGCTCGTCATCCACTCAAAACGCAACGTTAATCAACTATTTGGCGATTTGAACAACTCGAAACGAGTGTGTGCGGCGTGCCTGTTTTGTTTCCGGTCTATCTAGATCCGCTTGCGCTTTGGTCGACGAAGCAGCAAAACGTCCTCGCGCGGCGCAAGCCATTGAAATAAAGGGGTTTCTTAGCACAGCGCGCGCATGCTGCGTCCTGTTGCAAAAGCATGTGAAAGAAAACTACAAAGTTTGCTAGGCCAAAAAGACTCGATAAAAAAATTTACGCCGTTAAAATGGGTTTGCGTCAACGCCGTTAATAACGCATTCAACTGACAGCCCTAATTCATTTACATGACTTTTCCAAATCTGGAAAACACACCATTAAAATTAGGCTTCCTTATCATCCAGAGGGAATTATGGTTCTTCAAGAAAAGAAAAAAAAAATACAATAATTATCAAATAAAATGTTAACGGGTGTATTTAATACTTGTTTTTTTTGTGTGTTTTGTCTTTTTTAATGCTTGGTTTGTCTTGAGTAATCTTGCGGGCCCCTGGTTGAGAACCACTGGCGTTGGTCGGCGCTTGTTTGTTGGGTCGTGGAATGTCTGAGAAGTGACAGTATTATTTGGTGATTGTTTGGCGTCTGTCTGGGCAGTGTGAATCAGCCTTAACCATATTTACAATAAAACCAAAGATTTCCAGTTGAGGATGTGGCATTTTTAAAGTGAAAAATGCCTGTTCAGAAAAGAATGATATTAAAATGGTTTGGTTTTGCAGAAAATGCAGCACTAAGTAACAAAATGGATGAAGAAAACCCATCGAAGGTTCCTGAGGAGAAGCAAAAGTCCCATGTCAAGGAGACTTCATCAGAATGGAAGATTCCTACGGTCATTAACAAACATGCGTCTCCAGAGGTCTGATTACAGCTCACGCTTCTTTAATATCTGAGTTAGAATGATTACAGCGCGGGATCGGTTCATGATCAATGTTGTTTTGCTCTATTCAGGATCGCAAGCCTCCTGCAGACCCCATTTCCACTTCATTCTCACTTCATGCTATGAGAACACCTGCGCCTCCGAGATTACACCCCTCCTTTAGCTGTCAGACTCCCAACTACAAAGACCCAAATGCAAACAGGTAATAACACGTGGCTTCGTTTGTTCACCCAAAACTTCAAATGAAGAGTTCAGATGCAAAAGCCTCTAAATGCCATTTGAAATTTTCTTCTTGAATGATGATTTTTATCAAACTTGTATATTTAAGTTCAGTAATTTCACTTAAATAACAATTAATAGGTAATCATCATTGCCATTTAAGTGAAATCACTGAACTTAAATATACAAGCTTGATAAAAATGATCATTCTAGAAGAAAATTTCAAATGGCACTTAGAGGCTTTTGCATCTGAACTCTTCAAATTCTGTTATTAATTACTCACCCTCAAGTTGTTCCAGACATTTTTGGAACATTAATGAAGATATTTTTAGAATCCTGAGAGCTTTGTGTTGACTAGGGTTGGGTATCGTTTGAATTTGAACGATTCTGATTCCGATTCCTTGTTTCGATTCCGGTTCCTAACGATTCTCGATTCCGATTCTTTTAAGAGGCAGGGTCAAAAAAGTTTAGCTAACCTTGCTAACCAACGGTCTTTCTGAAGGAAATACTCCTTCTGTCACAAATACTCCTTCTGTCACAAATTTTGCATTTTGCCGAGATTTCGTTATTTTTAGAAAAGTGAAGCCACACTTTGGACCGCTGACGTAAGCTACTAATGTTCGACTCGCGCGGTTATGCCAACACTTCCAGTAGACGCTTCTTCGTTGGTGTTGTTCAGCGGTTTCTTCTTCCGCTCGGCGGACTGTGAATATCGAAACTAGCAATCGAAATTTTAACTTTTGAACGATTCCGGGAAAAACGAAAAGTTAGTCCCGGTTCCAATCGATACTCGATTCTCGATACCCAACCCTAGTGTTGACGAACTATCCCTTTAACGATGCTTTCTGTTGCTTCGATAGTTTCGTCACTCCTGTGGTGAAGCAGCGGCCAGTGATTGTGTCTGTTCCATCGACGGCACAGAAAATGGGTCACGCTCAGTTGCCCTGCACTCCTCAGAGCCAGGTGTCCGATATCCAGCAGCCCTCACAGGTAAAGACATCTCCAAAACATCAAACAGGCAGAGAAATATGTGATCGAGAGATAAAAAGAGAGCATTACATGTTTTTGGGCTTGGATAAGAAAGCAGAAGCAGATTAAAGAGTATTTTTATTTTTGTGAATTTGATTTGATATGCCATGAGAAAATAATACGCCACTTTTTTTTGTAAATAGGCTCATTTTACAACTCCCCCAGAGTTAAACTGTTGAGTTTTACCGTTTTTTTCTGAGTCAATCGTTCGTTTCGTTCGTTGAATGAGCCAAATGACTCAGAAAAAGATTCGTTCATTTTGATGAACGAGTTCGAACATCAGAGTCACAAATGCGCATCACAGAACAGAGCAAGGTGAGCATTTGAGCTTATAAAACGTAAACTTTGTTAATTATTTATTAAATGAGTGATCGTTTCGCTTGATAAGACCCTTTTTCATCGTCTGGAATCGTTTAAAGCCCTTTGAACAGTTTGCAGTTTGCACTGAAAGTGTCTTTTGGACCTTGAACCGTTTGGTTCCCATTGAAGTCCATTATATGGAGAAAAATCCTGGAATGTTTTCATCAAAAACCTTAATTTCTTTTTGACTGAAGAAAGACATGGATATTTTGGATGACATGGGGGTGAGGAAATTATCAGCAAAAGTTTTTTTTCCAAAGTGAACTAATCCTTTCATGTCTTTCATTCTTCAGTTGAAAAGAAATTCCAGGATTTTTCTCCATATAGTGAGTAGTGACTGGGAACTAATGGGTTGAAGGTCCAAATTGATGCATTTTCAATGCAGCTCCAAAGGCTCTACACGATCGCAGCCGGAGAATAAGGATCTTATCTAGCAAAACGCTTCGTCAAATTAACAGTTTTACTCGTAATAATCAGTTCGTAGACATTTGTAAAAGTGGAATTTCAATTACCAGTAGTAAGAAGTCATTGCCTTTTGAATGGAAAAATTTAACTAGTGAAAATGCAATTGTAGATATCAAGAATTATGCTTTTTTTAATACAAAAGATATTCCTGATTTCAAGAATTCCATTATAACTAATGAAAATTGAATATTAAAATTCCAGAATGGAGGCAGGTGGATAAAAGGGAAGTGTGGGTATTATGTTGCTCTCGGCTTCATTTCTGCCTCTGTGATCTATAATTAATTTTGTAACAATCTTTCACCCTTCAGACCCCCTCCTCCGCTTTCTCAAATGAATCCATCACAATCAAGGGCAAACAGTTCTTCATTTTCAAGATGATCGGTCGAGGCGGCTCCAGTAAGGTACGGAAGAATGACGTGTTGTTGAGTGTATAATTCTCCATTTCTGACGATTTATTGTGGGTAACAGACATAAAATATTTTTCTCTTTAGGTCTATCAGGTTTTTGACCATAAGAAGCATGTGTATGCTGTGAAGTATGTGAATCTAGAGGAAGCTGATGCCCAGGCGGTGGAAAGCTATAAGAATGAGATCGAGCACTTGATTCATCTTCAACAGTACAGTGACCAGATCATTAAACTCTATGACTAGTAAGTGTGTCTTTGATTCACCAGCATCACGACTGTAGCCTCGTTTCCACTACCCTTCAAATTGCGCAAATTGAAAATACGGCCAATGGAAACGCATACATTTCGGAAAAACTCCCATTTATCGCAAAAAAAAAAAAAAATTCAAAGGCAATATTTGTCGAAAAAGAAATATTTTGCAAAACTGCAATGGAAACTGTGGTTTTTGCGCATTTAGTCACCTGACGTAGGTGGCGTGTTTGGACAGAATACGAGACAGAGTTCTCTATTAAATTCATAAAAGATAACAAAATTACAGGAATACCTCACAGAAATGCCACAATCAAGACCTCGGAGTAGAAACGAGGGAGAAACCCCAGCCGCTCCAAGTATAAGGGTCTTTCCTGACCATTAATGCTTGGATGACACTGATACGTCGCCTTCGATTAATAATAATGGCCAGTGCAGTGGCTAAGATATCCATACACCTATTAACATCCGTCGCCATGCTTTTTGATTTTTGACGTTTTAGTTCATCATTTTGCATTAGATTTTGTCGACATTTCGAAAAAATCGCAAAAGATTTGCGCAAATCTGTAATGGAAACGTGCCTTGTGTTGTGCTTGGAAAACAATGTAAATGATGAGCTGTGTTCCTGCTTGCTTGCAGTGAGATCACCAGTAGCTACATCTATATGCTCATGGAGTGCGGCCACCTGGACCTCAACACCTGGCTACGCAACCGCAAGTCCGTCAACCCGCTGGATAGGAAATGTTACTGGAGGAATATGCTGGAGGCTGTGCACACCATCCACAAACATGGTAACACACCACCTCTCGCACTCTCTAAAGTTACCATTTCTCATTATTTTCAACTAAGCATTCAGGGCTGTTCGCATAGGACTGGGCGATACTTTCAATATTACAGATATTGTCACCATATCTTTGACAATAAATTCCAGCACAACAACAACCATAAGGAAATGACCCTTCACAATAGATAATGCTTTTGTTAGAGAGCGACATATGGCAATTTATCTGTTCAA
This sequence comes from Pimephales promelas, assembly GCF_016745375.1. The sequence goes on from NW_024121643.1 coordinate 1,742,667, forward strand.
TTAAATAAAAACCTTACTCAGCTGTTGAGTTATAAAAACGCCATCTCTTCGTCTCTTTTACAAAATTTTAGGGCTGCAACTAACGATTATTTTGATAATCGATTAATCGGACGATTATTTTTTCGATTAATCGATTAATCGGATAAAAAATGTATTTCATTTTTTTGTTTATTATAACTAAATAAAACCCTAAAACCCTAAAAACCACACTCTTTTGTGTGTTAAACAATCTACTTAATACAGACAACTTCATTATAAAGAAAAACAACAAATAAAAAAATATATATATGACCATAACCTATGACAAAAATGCTATTGTAAACTAGATTAGTGGATAACTCAGAAACACTTAGCCTAAAAATATCACAAGTGCACAATAATTTTATAAAATCTGAACATTTAGTGAAAAAAACATTCCTTAGTGGGGAACAAATAAGAGACAATAAGTGTAGCACTAACTCTGGTAAAACGTTGCACATTGCTCTTTGTATTGTTGTTATACATTCATGAAAAACATCGTAAAAATCAGATGCACAGCTGTTTTAAATGTAAAGCACAGCTGTTTAGTGAGGAAGCAAAATATAATAGATAGGACAGAACAAGAAAGGCTATTAATAAGCTTTTATTGCGCAAAAGTATTATGACATGATCATGAAAGAGCTGCACAGAGTGCAAATGCGCATCGCGAGCGCTGAATGATGCGCTTGAAGCAACACGGAGTCACAGGGCGGCGCGCAGCTCTTCAGTGTCCGCCGCATTAAAGTTAAAAGCACCAAGGAAAGAGAAAGACATATTGACTGTGTATTATACAGTCTCTTTGCAATAGTTTATTAAGCCTTTTCTTTTAACAGTTTTAAATTTCAGTTAGGCTACTGTGCACGTGAAGAACAATTATACTGCGCCGAGTCTACTCTAGTGTTGTGATCTACAGACACTCAGTAGAAAGTGATTAAGTTACAGCAATAAAAGTCTAGAAAGATAGTTTTTATATTACGAAACCATAGACCTTTATCTACGGATCAATTATAATAATAACATTGAATCATCTTAGAAAGAGTTTCATCATGTTAACTGTTGTAACGCGACGAGCTGTTTGAACACCGAATAGAGAATGACTGACAGCCGCAGTGGAGGGAAAATCTTTGGTTAACTTTAATTTAATTACTTAAATATACATTTCTATCTCACATTATACTATGGCTTCATAAAGTATACACGATTAACGTAGGTCACCTATTTTGGTTTCAAAACGGCGAATTTGCCGAAAGGTGAATGATTTTCGTGTATGCTGCATATTGATAGCGGTTTCCTGATGCCCGCAAATTAGTTCAAACTCACGGAATCAAGAGCGCGCGTGCGAGACAGAAGATAATGTGCTCCAAACCATCCGTGTTGCGCGCGCGAGACAGAAGATAATGTGCTCCGTTTAAAGGCCAATTTATACTTCTGCGTAGGGTGCGCGCAGTAGGTACGGCGTAGCATACGCACAGACGCGTCCCATACCGCGTACCCTTCCGCGTTGCCTGACGCGCACCTCTTCAAAAATGTAACTACACGTCGCGACGACGCGGACCGCAAGATCGGTGATTGGTCGGCTTGGTAGCATCGCATTTCCTCCTACGCATTTCCGCACGTACCATCTCACGCATTTCCACACGTACCATCTCCTCCGACGTCTTCTCTCATTTCTGCCTTTCAGTTTTAGTAATTTCACTAAAGTGAACTGTTTTTCCACCTCAATAAGCTCCAACTCCAACATGATCCGCTCTCTTTCAATCGCTATTGCTTGTAGTAACCTAGCCGCGAGGAATCTAAACACAGTGGAACATTAAAACCCTCCGCCGCCAACTAGCGTTTCGGAGCAGTACTGCAGAGCAACCAAGACCTGAACGCAGAAGTATAAATGCTCATAACGGCGTCGCCTACGTGCGTAGCCTACGCCGCACATTACGGCGTACCCTCGACGCAGAAGTATAAATTGGCCTTAAACAGTCGGTGTTGCGCGTGCGAGACAGGGTAGAGCGGTGAGGGAGAGAGACTGCGTGTGCGCCTCATGAAGCGCATGTAAGAAGCGCATGTAGCATGTAAACAATCCCCGTGACGTAATCAGACCAACTAATCGATAATGACATTCGTTGACAACGATTTTCATAATCGATTATAATCGATTTTATCGATTAGTTGTTGCAGCCCTACAAAATTTCAAATCCGTTAAGCTGCGTTCACACTACAAGCGACAAAGCTCCATGATACCATTTTCGTAGTCAGAAGCGGTCCTGTAATTTATACAGTGGTATGAATAAGTTTTGGCACCCATGCTAAAGTTGCCTAAAAAGAGGAATAAAAAATCATCTTTTAGATATTGATCTTAATGCCTTAATTAGAAAAATGAGGAAAAGTCCAACCTTTAAGGACACCAATTTTCTTTGTGAATGAATAATGTATCATAAATAAATAAATGTTTTTCCTTAAAATACAGGGTGCATAAGTCAGGGCACCCCTATGTTAAATTTCCATAGAGTCAGGCAGATTTTTATTTTTAAAAGCCAGTTATTTCATGGATCCAGGATAATATGCATCCTGATAAAGTTCCCTTGGCCTTTGGGATTAAAATATCCCCACATCATCACACACCTAGAGATTGGCATGGTTTTACTTCAGCTAGCCTAATAGCTGGTTTGATTTGCATTGAAAGATGATCTTATAGAAAGTACCCCATGCCAATCTCTAGGTGTGGTGGAAGGTGTGTGATATTGTTTTATTTCAGATAATGTATTTTGTTATTATATAACAAAAAATGCATTTTTTATGGTTTTAGTTTGTCAATTATTTAAACTGATTTTTGGGTACTCGTTTTGCGTCACTTTTTATAGTTTTCTGGGTAAATCTGAAATAAAGACACACGGGTGGGCGTGTTTCATAGAAAAACACTCATGTTCTGTGTACAAAATGTGAAAAAATCTAGTGTAGTTATTGCACTTTTTAATGGATTAATTTCTTTGCATGTTTCATTTGAAGGCATCATCCACAGTGATTTAAAGCCAGCTAATTTTGTGATTGTGGATGCTTCGCTGAAACTAATAGACTTTGGAATCGCCAACCGTATTCAACCAGACGTGACCAGCATCATGAAGGACTCACAGGTTGGGTTGGAACAGAACTGTGGTCTACAGAGAAATGTTGTTTCCGGTCTGTTCTACTTGATTTACTTGTTTTTAACGATGTGCGTCAGGTGGGGACTCTAAACTACATGCCACCAGAGGCCATTAAAGACACATCCTCCAATGGAAAGCCTGGGTCAAAGGTGAGAAGAGTTCATATTTTGTCATTATCGGCATATTATTAATGTGTTCCATGCAGGAACAGAGTATAATGGTAGATTTGTCCTCTACTGTCCACAGATCAGTGCTAAAGGAGATGTGTGGTCTCTGGGATGTATCCTGTATTGCATGACTTATGGAAAGACTCCATTCCAGAGCATCACCAATCAGATAAGCAAAATCCATGCCATCATAGACACGTCCCACGAGATCGACTTCCCCGATATTCCAGAAAAGGACCTACTTGATGTACTTAAGGTGTGCAGAATGTACACGTAGTCAATTAATGACCTCATCAATTTCATAGTTCAGCGCTCACTGTCTGTGTTGATTTCAGAGGTGTTTAGTTCGCAATCCTAGAGAAAGGATTTCCATAGCAGAACTCCTCGAACATCCATACCTGCAACTGCAACATGCACCTGAGCCAGGTACGTGCTAATTAGGGATGCACCGAATATTTGGCCGCCGAAAATTTTTTTTTTTTATAAAAAAGACTTTTATCACCGAAACAATACGGCCGAAATGTTGTGATGACGCAAACAGAAACCGCGACCTGCACGTGCTTGTCTGAAGCAACATGTCTGCGGTGTGGACGTATTTCAGTGTATCTGAACCCGCGAGGAGACGGAAACCTTGTTTATCCACCTATATCTGCTCTAAACAATGCGCGCGCGAGTCTCCACAGACAGCGCGCGCACCGCTCTTGACCCGCTCGCAACCGGATTCGTCGTCATGGCGGCACGCATTGTTTAGAGCAGATAAAGGTGGATGAAACAATTAGAAATTATAAATAAGACTCGCGCTGCGGAGGCAGGCGAAAGTAAACAAGGCAGCGCGAGTCTCCACAAACAGCGCGTGCACCGCTCCAAACGGTCGAGGCGTTTATACTTGACGCGCACTCCGTTGCGCGTCTTGTTGTACTATTCCTTGAAACGACAGGGGACGACTCAAGTGTACCTGTCCTCTAACCATCAGGAATCGATGAGAAGAAGACAGATAAATACATGACAATGTTTATTTTTTAGTATTCCACCAATACAAAAATAATCATGTAAAACCCAGTAAACCCTGAGATTATTGCTTGTTACATTACAAAAAAAATATGTATATGGGAACATGTATGTATAGAACTAAATTAATGCTCTCTTAAATATTTTCTACATTCACTAAACATGTTTCATTAAGTTTCATGTACATTTGTATTAAACATGGACCATTGTTCATTTAAAAAGGCTTTTTATGCTATTGTATGCTAAATTTTTAAAATGTAACTAATTTAGACATGCAAACTGGGTGCTATGATGAGAAGTTTGCGCTCGGCTTTGTTTTTGAGAGAACATTTCATTTTAAAACCTTTCTGCAGGCCATCAGATTATTATTTAGTGTACACATGAGTGGGGTCAAGTTAAACATTTTAGTTTGAATTTTATTTTATACTGTGCATTGTGCTAAATAAATATTTGCATATATTGTAATTGATTTATTCTTTGAAAATGTTATATTAATTTATGCAATTGCAATGCCTTGATTTTAGTAAAGTTTGTACACAGTCATAGCCATAAATGCAATGATACTAATAATTGGCATAATTTATTTCGGTGTTTCGGTTTTCGGTTTTCGGCCTTGGTTTCCTCTTTTTCGGTTTTCGGTTTCGGACAAGAATTTTCATTTCGGTGCATCCCTAGTGCTAATATGTGCAAACAACAGTCTCCTGAAAATGAGTCTCCTGAAATTTTTTTGCTGGTTTCGCTGATCAATGCTATTGTAAATGGTAAATGGACTGCATGATTAATTTATTCCACGATCAAAAATGTCTGATCATATGACCATGATAAAGTAGTATTTTAAAGTACGCTCATGCCTTGATGGAATTACTATAATAACAAGATTTCGACTTCCTTGTAGAACTTGTAATTGAAACTCATAACTCTAAATTTAAAACATGAAAGCTCTAACTCTGTAACAATGCGTTAACACTCAAAATGGCAGCGTCTTCAGCAGCAAAATGTAGTTAAAGGATTAGTTCACTTTTGAAAAAACTTTTGCTGATAATTTTCTCACCCCCATGTCATCCAAGATGTCCATGTCTTTCTTTCCTCAGTCGAAAAGAAATTAAGGTTTTGATGAAAACATTCCAGGATTTTTCTCCATATAATGGACTTCAATGGGAACCGGATGGTTCAAGGTCCAAAAGACAGTAAATAACAGTTTCAGATGCAGCTTCAAATGTCTTTAAACGATATCAAACGATGAATAAGGGTCTTATCATGCGAAACGATCGGTTATTTCAAAGCTTATTCCAAAAATGTAACTTTTCTAAGGACAAATGCTAGCCTTTCTCCATTCTGTGAGGCGCGTTTGCAACGTCACGTAGTACGTAATTACGTTCAAAAGGTCACGGGCGACGTAGCCGAAAGTACAGAGTCAGTGTTTACAAGTTGAACGCATAGGTTGAACGTGAAAACTAACTCAAACGCCGTTTACAAAAAAGGAATTAAAAGGTAAAACAACGATGTCGGACGATTTTGATTCTGTACTTCCGGCTACGTCGCCCGTGACCTTTTGAACGTAATTACGTATTACGTGACATTGCAAACGCGCCTCACAGAATAGAGCAAGGCTAGCATTTGTCCTTAGAAAAGTTACATTTTTGGAATAAGCTTTGAAATAACCGATCGTTTCGCATGATAAGACCCTTATTCATCATCTGATATAGTTTAAAGACATTTGAAGCTGCACTGAAACTGTCTTTTGGACCTTGAACCGTTTGGTTCCCATTGAAGTCCATTATATGGAGAAAAATCCTGGAATGTTTTCATCAAAACCTTAATTTCTTTTCGACTGAGGAAAGAAAGACATGGACATCTTGGATGACATGGGGGTGAGAAAATTATCAGCAAAAGTTTTTTCAAAAACGAACTAATCCTTTAATGATTACGCTGCATGCATAAAGCATGTGTCTGTTTTTAATGCGATCATGATTGTTGTTCTGTCCTTCAGCAGAACCGTGTGACCGTGATTTGAAGAGAATCCTTAATGAACTGGCGGCTCTTCAGTCTCCCAACAGTATCGCACGAGCTGCCAGTGTAAGTCATCCTCACGTAGCTGCTCAAACATCTTCATTAAAAAAAAATAAGAAATTATGGTTTGAATATGAAGGATATTTTATGCATGTGTATGACAACTGTCATTAAGTGTCATTCGCTCAATTATGACATTCTTAATGCAAATATGACATTGTTTAAGATGTCTTTATGACAACTTGACAAAGCAATACATCATAACCTGTCAGTGTCTTGGTCATGACAACAACATAAATTGTCATAAATATGATTAATTTAAATCAGATTAATTATCAAACTTAAGAAACAACTTAGCTTTATGGGTTAACATTACATTAAACTTGTTGGTTTTGACATTGGCTGTCATGAGGCCATTATAACTGTCATGAATATTTTTCTTGACCTCAACTACAGTGGTACACATTGAATTTCTCATTAAAAGGTTATAATGGCCTCATGACAGCCAATGTCAAAAGCAACTACATGACAGTTTTGGGTGAGCTTTAAGCAAAAATATGATTGACATTTACATTCAAACCATTTTTACGTACGCCTGCAGAACCTGGCCAAGATGTGCAACAGCGGGAGGAAGTTAGATGTTTCTGAGTGTGTGAAAACATCCACTCAGACCCTGTGGAAATGAGGATCGCAGGACTCGAAACCACTGTTCTCTCTCTTCTGCCGTCTTGCTTCTAGATGCTATAAAGAAATGCTTGTTTGTTGTCCATTTCTACTTGACTGTTTCTGCTTTTATTTGACCACTTAATGTAATCTAAGAAAGTGTACATGACAAAATAAAACACCTCTTGTCAGGTATATTCTAAATGTAGTGTGTATTTGTAATCAATATGACACATTAACATGTTTTCAGTGCCATCTCGTTCTTCAGTGCATTTAATATCTCATTAAGCCTTTTCGGTATGACACCATTTAATCAGAATGCATGATTACGTTTCAGTGCTCTTTAATGATAAAAACAGGCTTCTTTATCGTCATCTCTGTAGATTTCCATTAAAATGGGTATTGATTGATTTTGCATTACAAGCGTTGAATGCCTTCTGTAGAAAGGGCTCTTTGTCTACTGTTGTTCTCCTTTCAAAAATGATGTCACTTCCTGTGTGATGTCATTAAGGACCTTTGTTAAAGAAATATATATATATTTTTAAAAATGGGATGGAAAGGTATATTGTGGACCCCAAAACCATAACGACTGTTTTCAATATTATTTCCCAATACAATATCAAATAAATAAAATAAATTAAGCAAAATTGTTTTCCCCAAAATGTTTTGTTTGAAATTAAACCATTTTAGAAGTTTGTGATCAAAGAAAACTAACTAATAGGCTTTCACGTTTAATGTTGTAGCCAAAATATTAACACTTTTATATATGGAAGAATATATATATAGAGTTCAAGATGTAAAAGCCTCTAAGTGCCATTTGAAATTTTCTTCTAGAATGATAATTTTTATCAAGCTTGTATATTTAAGTTCAGTGATTTCACATAATTACCTATTAATTGTTATTTAAGTGAAATTACTGAACTGTATAAATTGTATAATATACAAGTTTGATAAAAATCATCATTAAAGAAGAAAATTTCAAATGGCATTTAGAGGCTTTCGCATCTGAACTCTTCATATATATATATATATATATACTTCCTAACAGTAATGACTGAATCAAAATATACATATCAGGTTAAGGCCAAATATTCTGTATTTATTTGTCAAGTCTTTTTGTGAATTGTAATTTTCTAAACTCACATTATGTTTAATAATCTGTTATGATTAGTTAATTATGGCTGTTTTACTTTTGTCATGACCTAAAATGCTGTCTAGGTCAGGAGTGTTCAAACTGCGTTCTGTGGAAACATCTAAAGTGATGATGGTCATCTATGGTTAATATTATTAAATAAATAATATTTAAATAAATAAAAAAGTAAAAAGTGATTTAAAAAATGTATTAAGATCTATTAAATAATACATAAATATAAATATTAGATTAAAAATAACTAATACATACATTATAGTGATAAAAATGAATTTATAGAAACAAATTTTAAATGTATAATAATAATATTGCTAGGTGTTTATGACAGATGCCTTTGTTTTAAATTAGGGTGTCCGTGGCATCCGTATGTCACGTGGGTTGTCAATCAAAACTCCTCCCACGCGTTCAACCAATCAGAGCAGCAGGACTCCATGTGAGTTTGGACGTCAGAGCGCAAGTTCTGCTTGGTTCCCAACGCAAACATGGCGGCGACGCGGCTCTTCTGGAGAACTTCAGGCGTTAAGTCTTCATTAACCGGGATAACCGGTGGCGTGCACAGCAGTTTGGGACTAACTCTGCTCAAACTGTATCCCGACTGCACAGCCAAGCCGAAAACACAGAGGAGACACGCAGCGCACTTTACCTTTCACCCTGACCCGGTGACTACTCAGTATGGTAAATGCCCTTGTTTACACTTTTCAGTAGCTCTGGAATACCTACAAGATCGTGAACTGTTCATGTGATTCACCTCTAAAAGTTTCCATCATGAATTCATATTAATATTAAACCGAATAAATCATAACCGAAATCAATATAAACATACATGACAATGTAAACTCATTGGAACCAACGTTAACTTGAATGAAACGAGCGTCAGACTTGTTTATAGTTGCATGATGTTGTACATTTTGACCACAATAGTGCTTGACATATAATATGATGTAATTTGATTAGTTGCTAAGGTCAAGTAAGGGATCATGAATGATAACTTGGTGTCTGGTCTGTATAAAAACGATGCGATGAGATTTAACGATATCATCCTTAATATCATATTGTATTAAAACACTGTTTAGTTGTATTAATAGATATTCAGAAGTCTTTAAAGTTAATCTACTTGCTTAATAAAAAGAACTATCAAAAACTATGCCTTCATCTGCTAAAATGGACCACTTTATCATCTGACTTTTAATACATATTGTGATGGTTCCCTTTAATAAATATAATATTGTAAAGGAACATTTCTAAAATTCCTCCTTTTCTACATATTAAAGCAATTACAACGTTTGTTTTTAGTTTGAACTGAAACGCACCCATTTGAATTAGTAAAATATCCAGACTGCAAAATCAGCATGCTTTTATTGTTTAAAAACTGATCCTGGAAAATGGCCATTATGTGTCTTTCTGCATGGTTGTTTAAGAAATGAAAAGCTACACATTCCATCAACGAGGGTTATAAGAATGGTTGGCAAACATATAACATGCTAATAAAGCTGTTTGCATGCTTATTGTACCCGAGAGCATGATGTATTTTAAGTCCACATGTTGTTTTTAACGAAAAACTAATCTTCTAACAATAACTAGTACTGGGTATCGTAACAAAATTTTCGATACCGGTTCCTGAATGATACTCTTTTTCGATACCAATTTTATGAAATCCGTTTTAAAGTACATTACCTAAAAAAAACCTTTCTGTTTGTTGACTTTTTAAACTCATTTTTTGAGTCCGTAAAAAAGCACCAATGCTAAAGTTTTCTGTTTCCTAATCATTTCACAACATATATTCTTTAGTTCAATGAGCTCATTGTTTCTGCCTTAACTCAATGCATTGTTTAATTGCAAAATTAATTGAAATGCATTACACACAGTCACCCCTGATAATTGTCATTTAGACGCATGCATTTTCTGTAAAGCTGCTTTGAAATGATATGTATTGAGAAAAATGCTATACAAATAAATGTAAACTGAATTAAATATAGGCTACTGGGGTGCGGGATATATGCCTCACACTCGGCATAACCCAAGCCGTAGTTCCAACCACGCACGTTTGTTAGTACATTGAGAACATGTTTAAAGTGATAGTTTCATTCTTAAATCCACTATATCTATAATACAATATATTGTTAGTCTTGAGATTCTTCACGTTTGTCAATAAATGCATAGATTATCTACAAAGCCCCTAAAGGGACATGGTGGGGGAATTATTCCCCAAGAATAATAGCATATAGAATAATAAGCACTAAAATCTAAGAATAGGTGTTTAAAGCTGTAATGAAAATGAGACATTACTGTGGGATTGACTTATCTCTGCAGGTCCCACACAGAAGATGAATCTATTCCAGTCAGTAACCAGTGCCTTGGACAACACGCTTGCCAGTGATCCCACTGCAGGTACGAGTTGACTTCTTCACTGTCAGTCCAAGTCCCGTTGGAGTCTTATCCAAATGATTGCGTCTGCTCACCATGTATCGGAACGGTTCAGAGATATGATTTGTGTCCCATAGACCTTATTCAGAGCAGCGCCATGACGGGTATAAAAGTGAGTCTGTGAGGGATAGACTTACCGCGTTTCCAATGGCATCCGCTGTAAAAAGCTGAATAAAGCTCCGATTACTTACAATTTTCCACAGCTTACATTGTAGGGAGTTTTTTGTCAACTGAAATTTCTTGGAAAGATATTTTTCCAGTGTTTCATAAGCAGAACAATCCGAAAACACATTAAATAACAGTTCCTTCCCATTGAAGAGATGCATGACTATCCCTCACAGCCTCGCTTTCATTCTCATTAAAAATCAAAGATGGCGCTGCCGTGAATAAGGCGCATGGCACTCTCTTGTTTTGTTGGTTTCTATGGCAATGCCTTTGGGTTGGTGGTCATATGCCAAAAACAACATGGAGGGGTTTGCAGTGTAGTCTTACATTACGGCCCTGGACTATCACGTCTAATGAAGCAATGGGTGAAACACAGGGGTCTGGCAAGAGCGGCTTTATTCTGAGTAGAAGTGATGGTGGACTCGTGTGGTACCCAACTTTGGCTCTGTTTACATGTGGTATTAAGATGGGTTTTGGTCGATCGGATCTTAAGTGAACGACACTATATGAGTTCTACTTCCACTTCCAGAGGTAGAAACTCATTCAACCAGATTGCTTTGGTAGAGTAAACGTCCAAAATGTGTCCAAACAGCCAGAAAACACCGTCTACTCTCCGCCTAATGAGTAAACATTATGAGAAGAGCTCTAGCCAGACGTGATTTAAGTTTGGTCTGAAGAGGAGAAACGTACCAAGCCCAATGTTCTCATACCATTCCTGATTTCTAACACACACTCACAGCGTTCGGCTGGTCTGGAGGCTGTCAGAGCAGAAACAAAAGCTCATGCTCTCCGTACGTTTTCCCATCATCTTTGGTCGCGATCAAATGTATATTTCGTGAGTTTATTTTGTCCATTAGATCTAAAGATCTGAAAAACACATGCGTTTACCCTCCCAAAGGCCCTTTCCTTTGAAGAAATCAGGACAGAAGTGGTTGTAAGTGGACAAAAGAGACAGATTAAAACACAAGGTGTAAACGGGTATGTGTCTACTTGTGATCCGATCGAACAAAACGCATCTCAATACCAGGTGTAAACAGGGCCTTTGTTTGAGGGATATGAGGTCAGACTTAAGATTGCGCACAATGATTTGTGCTTGTGAGATGATTTCACGTGTGAGAACGTGATTTGGGCAGATATGATGCACAAAAGCCGTTCACAGCGGTCAGACCGATACGACTTCAAACCACATATGAATGAAGCTTGAAATGGATTTGTATAAATCAGATTTTTTTTTTGCCATTCACACTTTCCAAAATATGATTGAATTCCAATCAGATATTCACAATTTTGATTTAGACTGACAGTCTGAACGAGGCTTTGTTCTCTTATATCTCACTGACATTACCTGAACGGTCTCAAGTGCTAACATTAAATGTCTTTCTCCCGTAGTGATTTTTGGTGAGGACGTGGCGTTCGGTGGGGTGTTTCGATGCACCGTTGGCCTCAGAGACAAATATGGTGAGTATATTCTCATGTCTGCTTGTAGGTCACATGAGGTGAACATCCTCATCTGTGTGTCCTGTGTTCTCGCACTAGATGGCGGCACTGTCACACTCCTGCCTGAAGCTTTGGCTATTCACAATCACACACTTGCTTAAGTACTGCATACTTACTTAAAAAAATGCCTACACACAGTAGAGAGTAAGCAAGCATGTGTGAGGGGTGTCGGTTATCAATTTGGGAATAGAAATGTGAAATGCTTTGAAATTTTGAAACTTTTTTTTTTTCTTCAATTTTGTATAAAAATATCTTATTTTTTTTCAGAGTAATGGAATATTGCCAAATAAACCTAAAACCATAACAAAAAATATTGATTTGCATTAAATAAAATAAACATTAAAATAATATATAAACAACTTTTAGTTTTGTTTAATAAAAAACTAAATCAACTAAATCTATAAAGACGTAAAATATTGAATAAAAATGGCAAAAACAAACATATTACTTAAACTTAAGCTAAAATTGTAAAAAATAAAATCTAATTTAAAATGGTAACGTATGCAAAACAAAACATAAACTTTCTATTCGTCCAAGATTCCAGAAATAAAAGAAATCCATGAAAATATGAAGCAGAGCACACATTGTTCTCAACATTGATAATAATCAGAAATGTTTCTTGTGTCGCAAACAGGGCCTGAAGTTCATTTTTTCGCCCACCGGCCACTGTGGCAGGTGGATTTAAAAATTCACCCGCCACAGAGACTTTTTTACCAGCCATTTTTTTTTTTGCCTCATAAACGTAAAAAACAAACAAAAAAAAAACGGGAATTTCACAATATTGTTCTTTAACTTGTAAGAACACACATTTAAGTGCTGTCAAGTAATAATAACTCTAATAACATACATTTAAAAAAAAAATCTTTTTATTCATTGATTTTGACAGACACACACACACACACACACAACATATATAGTATATACTCAACAGATAGACCTACCGCAGCTCGTAAACAAATCACACGCGGCTGTGTTGATGGCGGATTTAGTCACGTACAGGTCTTACTCTTAACAGCTTTTAGTTACAGCGTTCAGGAACGGTTAAATATGAACTAAATTAATAATGTTATTACTGATAAAATTACCGGGTACCAGACATTTTCTCACCGGTTCCCAACTCCCAACATGCACAGTTGCACACGCGCACACACACATCTGTGCAACTGTCATTGTACTGTAACCTACAACAGCGACGCGTTACATTATCTCATCCCATCTCATCAACAGTTTAATACTCGCACACGTAGTCAGAAAAAGAGCCTCATCTTCTTTCTGATCGCATGAACGTTACGAAACAACAGTCGCTGTCATAAATCAGCCGCTCATGAACCTTGCCATTGCCGCCGATTGTTCACTTTGTATTAAAATGTCTTTTTCTCATCCTCATCTTTTTGTTGGCTGTTTGTTTTGTTTCAGCTGGCCTCTTTACCCCAGTAATGTGCCGCCACATTTTAGCTAAAGTGCAACGCAATAGCGGACTTGGTTGAAATGTGAAAATCCTTATGAATCACTCAATTCTCATTGGCTACCTGCCAATGTGGCAGGTAGATTGACAGTGTTACCCGCCAATAGCAAAATTCACCCGCATTTGGCAGGTGGTCGGGTGTTAATTTCAGGCCCTGGTCGCAAATCATCATATTAGAGTGATTTCTGAAGGATCATGTGACACTGAATACTGGAGGAATGATGCTGAAAATTCAGCTTTGATCACAAAATATATTCACATAAAAACACATTCAAAACATCTCATCCTTTTGGTTTTCCCAGTAAAACCAGCCAAAAATTAGTCTACAGGCTTTCATGGACAATTTAGGAAGTCTTGTTTCAAGATATTCTCACATTGGCAATAAACAAGTAATTAATGCATGAAAATACTTACATGTAGCTCCTTTAATAAAAAAAAAAAACATCTGACTTGTTTAAAGGGACACTCCACCCATCAGCATTAAGCTTTCCATTGTTAGAAACCCAGTTATACTATTGAATGGTCATGCAACACTCTCTCATTTTCTCCTGAGACGAGAGAAATCAGCTATTTACCTTATATACCGCCACAGTAAACATGACTCGCGCTGTTCTCCCGCGGCCCTCACTCGTCCCGCTCGCCACAGTAAACCTGACTAAAGGCCATTGCACACTGAGTCCGAAATTCGCATCCGAAATTTTCGCACGTTAAAAAAAAAATTCGACCTCACGTTGTGTCAGTCACGCTTGCACACCGCCTCCGAAACTTTCGTCCGTCATAAAATTAATCGGATCGGGTTCGATTTTCTGCGTTTTTCGCATCTAGAGCCAGCATTTTGAGAGGTCTTTTGACAATTCAGGGCCGGGGGGAGCTCGTCCTCACATCATTGCACATCTGCGCCGTGCTTTCAGTTTCGGTTTTCAATTCGATCAAGTGTTTATGTTCTCTTCTCTATATTGGATTATGAAATTAATAAACCTCCCCTTTCAATCAGATTGAAATTTAGGATCGAATAAGGTGTGATTGAGCAGCCTATTCGATAACTAATGTATTATTTGGGCACAATATATACACAATAACAGCCTAGCTGTTCTGTCTGCCCAGTGCTTCCAACGGGCCGCGCGCGGGTGTGTGTTTGTGTGTGTGTGTGTGTCCATACCTGGTCCATACCAGACACACAGCCAGTCTCCGTTCAGAATCGATTGGTTCACGGAAATTGTTGGTCTTGTTTTTAATATGTGGCTCCAGAATCGCTAGCAGAGCATCAAACTGTCCCACTGACATTCTGAGGTAAATGTTGAATCGCTCGGGATAAATTCGCAACTCCTTGATAAGGTGGAACTCTCCTGTCTCGGCGCAATTTCAGGATTGGATGGACGTAATATTTTCTCTTTTTTTCTCTTTTCAATAAGAGAGAGGGCAAAAATCACCCTCACTGCTTGACGAATCCATTTGGTATTTTTGCGTTTTTTCCCGCAAACGTTTAATAAATACGCAACGGACTCGGTGTGCAAGGTTTCTATGCGTGGCGAATTTTTAGGCTGACGAACACGAAAATACGCATGCGAAAATTTCGTACTCCGTGTGCAATGGCCTTAATGGCGACTGTAGAACGCAAAAGCCCAATCCCGGACATTTTGGGCGATCTCGAAACACGTTTTCAGGCAGATTCATCACGGAGACTCACTAGTAGCCTAGACTTGTTGTTTAACTACTGCGCTCTGTTACCGGTGGGCGTGGCCTCCTATTGCAGAGAAGCAAGTGCATTCTGGGAGTTGTTGTCTTTCATCCACATAAACCAAATTAGCCACTTTTCTCAGTCTAGAAAACTCCAAATTCAAAAATAATTTCACATTTCTTCTACAAAAATGACCCATTTTAAATACACATTCATCTTTCCAGAGGAGTGACCCTTGAAGAGAAAATAATCATTGACCCAGGTTGTCTTTGTTGTAACCGGCTTGTTTCATAATGTGGTGTGATTATTGTGTGTTCCTCTGGATATTCATGTATGGATTTCTCTGTTCAATCTCCTTTGAGCCCAATTTAAAATCACTTCACCACGAGGAGGATGAATGTTTGTGCATTTGATGTCTCTCAGTCAGTTAGTTCAGCTTCATTAATTGTGCAAGAGTAAATGAAGTAGATTCAGATTGAACAGAACACCCTCTCCAGGTTTCATAAGCCATAAATAGGTAAATTATGCAGCTGCAGAGAGTGGCATATTCAGTTAAGGAAGAGGAAAACAGGCATTATGGTAATGATTAAAAAAACACATCTGCTGTTTGCCGCTCGTTTAGGACAGAAGCTCTATATATAGAGGCACTCTGTGATGTTTTGAAATAAACACAGATCCACGACTCCAATATGTCTCCTGCCGCGTGGGTGCCTTTTGTGTGTTATTGACGTCAGAGGTGTTGACCTTTGAGAGGGATCATTATTTTCCATTCTGACTCGTTAGACGGGAACAGGGTTTTCATGCCACTCATTTGAGAGAGTCTGTGCCCTCTTCCCCGTGCGGTGCCGGTAAACCGTGCACAGGTCAATGCGTGGAGTGACGCACACATGGGCGTAATGCAGTGCCACTGCTGTCCGCTCCTTCTGTCTGCAATAACTGCTTTAAATTGCTTTCAGTGAAGTGGATTACAGACTGCGGCTGGTAAATACTGTATTATCTCTGAAATGCCCATCACTAGCCTGTTGAATGGATGCCTTACTCAAAATACCTGATTCAACAAAGACGGTTCATTCCAAGGATGGTGACCGATATCTTAAAGGAAACTGAAACTGAAGTAACCAGCAGACTCGTCTTCTTTAGCATCGTTTCTTAAAGGGTTAGTTCACCCAAAAATGAAAATTAAGTCATTAATTACTCACCCCCATGCTGTACCAACCCCGTAAGACCTTCGTTCGTCTTCGGAACACAAATGAATATATTTTTGATTAAATTTGAGAGCTGTATAACTACCACATTGGCTGCCTAAGGGACTGGCTCTTGACGGCCCAGAAAGTCAATGAAGAAAATGTTTAAATATCCCAAGTGACTACCGTGGCTCAACTGTAAGTTTATCAAGCGACGCGAATACTTTTTGTGCGAAAAAACAAACAAAAATAACGACTTTATTCGAATATTCCTTTTCTTCCTTGTTGGCCTGAAACGAGACTTCCTTAGATTTCCACGACGCATGCGCGAGAATTGCGATCTCCTTCAACTACCTCAGTTCAGTTCTCGCGCATGCGTCGCGGAAATCTAAGGAAGTCTCGTTTCAGGCCAACAAGGAAGAAAAGGAATATTCGAATAAAGTCGTTATTTTTGTTTGTTTTTTCGCACAAAAAGTATTCGCGTCGCTTGATAAACTTACAGTTGAGCCACGGTAGTCACTTGGGATATTTAAACATTTTCTTCATTGACTTTCTGGGCCGTCAAGAGCCAGTCCCTTAGGCAGCCAATGTGGTAGTTATACAGCTCTCAAATTTAATCAAAAATATCTTCATTTGTGTTCCGAAGACGAACGAAGGTCTTACGGGGTTGGTACAGCATGGGGGTGAGTAATTAATGACTTAATTTTCATTTTTGGGTGAACTAACCCTTTAAAGAATTGTGCCAGGTTTAATACAATATGATTTGCACTTTGAATTGTTCCTCAGTTTCTAAAAACGAGCAAATAGGGCAGTACCATCCGGAGAGTTCAGAAGCAGAAATGTTCACCTTGTATGTGATTTTTACCCCTATCTAGCGGTGAAAAGGTATATGACCATCCAGTGAATATTAGTTTCTGTTCCTCTCAATTCCGATTTCGTTTTAACTCCTACGGTGGCCAATGTAGTCCAAGATTAACATGGCTTCCAGTTCGACCTCGTCCATGAGTGTTAACTCAAAGGCGAAGCTTGAATCAACGGGTCGGTCCTTCTTTGGCTAATGTACTTTCAAGATGGAGGGGCAACATGGCGACCGACATTAGAACCCCTTACCCGTATGTATTTGCAATGGCATATTATACACTCACGAGAACACTTTATTTCTTGAACGAAGTAAATATACATTAATGAGCACATATATTTTTTGAAAGAACTAAGTGTTTTTAGCTAAGAATAAACTAAAAGAGTTGCACAGTGTAGCTTTAAGGGTACACTAGTTAGTCATCAAGACATCATCAATCCTTCTTCCAAAATGTGTTTTTGTCTTACCCTAATTCACTATGGTAAGCCTATTATAAAAGCAGTTGGATGGTTTTCATGGGTAATTAAACGGTCAATTACGTACTTGTACTTCATACTTGGACGCCGAACGGACCATTGCGCACTTGCGTCACTCGCCCCGTGCGCGTCTCGTCATATCCGTAAAAGAAAGATTCACATGGAGTCGCTAAGCTTGATTGACAGGTGATCTGACCAATCATACTTCGCCATCCGCCATTTTGTCCGACAAAGCAGTCAGGAGAGATAGTAGATTAACATGGGGGAATTTGCACTTGAAAAATGGAATGTACTGACACCTTTCTGCGGTTAAAGGGATAGTTCACTTTGAAATTAATTTTTTGATATGTTTTAGCTTACCTCAAAGGTATCCAAGATGTAGGTGTTCGGATTTCAGGGAGTTCGGAAACTTTTGTAACTTTACAGATATTATTCAGGCTCAAACAGTAGCATTACACACTAAAGAAAAAAGGAAGTATAAGACGTCCTCTTTAAAGGTTATTCATGGAACCGTCGATGTCACTGGTTTAGTGTGGTAATAGGCACCAATGCAGCCCTTAGAGCTTAGCCTGAATTAAACCCAGAACAATCCTGGAACCGCTGTTATGCTGTATAAAAATGGTTTCATGTGTGATTTCACAGAAGCATTACGTCTTCAGTAGATTCATGTTTGAGCGAAGGTTCAGAGGAGGATACGCTCATGTGCTTTGGTTTGAATGAAAATAACTTTCCACTCTAAATATACAGCCCGTTTCATGTGGTTCGGTTGCATCAAATGGGAGGCGAAAAACAGGCTGTGTTTTTGAGTTTCCCTGATTTTGTGTGTTTGTCCTGTTTCGTTTCGCAATATAATTCGATTATAAAAGAAAATATTTTCAGCAGGTTTTCTGTTTTGAGGTTGATGCTTGAATTAGTTCAGTCCTGCCCTCTACTACTAATGTAAAACACACATAAATATCCCTTAAAAGCAAACCGTCTGCTGAATCATGTGTTTTCATGAAAACACAAGGCATGTCTTTTGAGTTTTAACTTTTCATCTGCCGTGATTGGCAACGTGATTCGTTGTTGCGTCATGGGCCATTTTCACATTTGGTGTCGACAAATTGCTTGTAGCTGGCATCTTGTCGCTGTTTTTGAAGATGTCAATAAAACAAAAATCTCATTTTGACTTGTTAAAGTCCAGAGTAGGTTGACATTTACCACATTTCTTCACAGGTAAGGACCGTGTATTTAACACCCCGCTGTGTGAGCAAGGCATTGTGGGCTTTGGGATCGGTGCAGCCACCGCAGGAGCCACCGCTATTGCGGAGATTCAGTTTGCCGACTACATTTACCCAGCGTTTGATCAGGTGAGGGTCTTTTCTTTTTAAACATCATCATGGATATTTCTTTAAAAAAAACTGAATTTATAATATTAGTTTAAGGTTTAGTTCACTCAAAAAGTTAACTTTGCTGGGTCTGGGTTGGACCCGCTTTTGCCTTCAGAACTGCCTTAAAGGATTAGTTCACTTTTGAAAAAACTTTTGCTGATAATTTACTCACCCCCATGTCATCCAAGATGTCCATGTCTTTCTTTCCTCAGTCAAAAAGCAATTTAGGTTTTTGATGAAAACATTCCAAGATTTTTCTCCATATAATGGACTTCAATGGGAACCGGATGGTTCAAGTATCAAAAGACGGTTAATAACAGTTTCAGATGCAGCTTCAAATGTCTTTAAACGATATCAGACGATGAATAAGGGTCTTATCATGCGAAACGATCGGTTATTTCAAAACTTATTCCAAAAATGTAACTTTTATAAGGACAAATGCTAGCCTTGCTAAATTTTCTGAGGCGCGTTTGTAACGTCACGTAATACGTAATTACGTTCAAAAGGTCACGGGCGATGTAGCCGGAAGTACAGAATCAAAATCGTCCGACATCGTTGTTTTACCTTTTAATTCCTTTTTTTGTAAACGGCGTTTGAGTTAGTTTGCACGTTCAACCTATGCGTTCAACTTGTAAACACTTTGGGCCAATCCCAATTCTACCCCTTACCCCTTCCCTTTCCCCTAGCCCTACCCCTTCGCCTTCCCCTTGACCCTTGAAACAGAGTGGCAATGCGTAGGGGTGAAAATATTCCTCTAAGAAATGGGACACCACTACGCCTCCGTTAAACGTCATTATAAGTCGTCGCTAGCGCCTACGTCACAGGAGATGCGCTGATGTTGATCACAACTTCCAAGATGCCGTCGACAGCTGCACTTATCTCAGTCGCGTGGGTTACAGCTATTTTCTTGCATCTTGTGAAGTTCGCAGGAAACAACGGAGACGACGAAAATATGTTGCGGGACTATCGTTAGCAAACTACAGTAATTTTAGCGATTTTTTTTACAAACGTTTCTGTGAAGAAACTGACCGTAAATATGAACACAATATTGAATGTAACATAAAGCAAATCATTATTTGTCGTTATAATACTTATTAAAGCCACAAATACTTAAATTTATGGGTCTCCTTTGTCGCTTGGGCAGCCAGCCTGGGTTAGCAGTGACACTTCTCATACCCCTTCGTTTGAAGTGTGCTCCCGAAAAATCTTCGTTTGAAGGGCTATCTGGCCCTTCACCCTAGCCCTCCCCCTCCAACCAAAAGAGAATTGGGACAGCCCTACCCCTTCACGTGGACGCGCAAAACGGAGGGGAAGGGGAAAGTGAAGGGGTAAGGGGTAGAATTGGGATTGGCCCTTTGACTCTGTACTTTCGGCTACGTCGCCCGTGACCTTTTGAACGTAATTACGTAATACGTGACGTTGCAAACGCGCCTCACAGAATGAAGAAAGGCTAGCATTTGTTCTTAGAAAAGTTACATTTTTGGAATAAGTTTTGAAATAACCGATCGTTTCGCATGATAAGACCCTTATTCATCGTCTGATATCGTTTAAAGACATTTGAAGCTGCATCTGAAACTGTTATTAACCGTCTTTTGATACTTGAACCATCCGGTTCCCATTGAAGTCCATTATATGGAGAAAAATCCTGGAATGTTTTCATCAAAAACCTAAATTTCTTTTCGACTGAGGAAAGTAAGACATGGACATCTTGGATGACATGGGGGTGAGTAAATTATCAGCAAAAGTTTTTTCAAAAGTGAACTAATCCTTTAAGTCTTCATGGCTTCAGAAGGTGGTTCGTAAAGGGATAAACATGGTCAACAACAATACTCAGGTGTGCTTAAACCATGCTCAATTGGTACTTAAGGCCGAGAGTGTGCCAAGAAAATATAATTACACCATTTACAGCACCAGCAGCCTGAACCGCTGATTATAGGCAGGAAACCAAATAGGCACCAAATTCTGACATAAACTAGACGTGTAGAGATGGTTGTGCATGAACATCCCAGTAGATCAGCAGTTTCTGAAGTACTCAGACCGGCCCGTTTGGCACCAACAACCATGACGCGTTCAAAGTCACTTAAATCACCGTTCTTCCACATTCTCATGCGGGTCATCTTGACCATGTCTACATGCCTAAATAAGTTCGATTTCATCATAGATATCTATATAAAGGCTAGATATGTTGTCCACGCTGCTGGCCAATGGAGGTCGACGTTTGCACCTGGCGGCCATCTTGTCACAGGCAGCTCGCTCACTCGTAACATTGTGTTAATGGTACATGTACTATTTAAATAACCATAACTTGCTCAATTTTCTACCGATTTTCAAACGGTTTGGTTTATAATCTTTAGAGATGTAGTTATGACACAGCATACTTATGAATAAAAAGTGTATAAATAAATAATCACCCAGATAATTATTGCCATATTAATAACGTTTGTAAGAAACCAAACCGTTTGTACATCCGTCAAGATTTCAACGAGATAAGAGTATTTGTGTTCGTGCTGACCACTCATCTTACATCAGCTTGCCTGTGACAAGATGGCCGCTGGTGATGACGATAGAAACTCCGCCTTATGACATCTAGCCTTTATATAGATATCAATGCATTTCATTACATGCATTGAGTTGCTGTCATGTGATTAGCTGGTTCGCGAACAGTTGAGCGGCTGTACCTAATAAAGTGGCCAGTGAGTGTATAATAATAACTAAGTGCCAGTTTACACGAGAACGATTCCGGGTGAAAACGTAAAAATATTTTATCGGATGTGCCTTTCGTTTACACGGCGACGGCTTTTGGGGGCTTAAAAACGCAAAAAAAGTGAAACCACCCTCCAGAGTGGAAATCTTAAAAACGCTCCACCGCCGCGTTCCCGTGTAAAGGGTAGAAACGTAAAAATCTTCTTGATAGTGAAGGTTGTACGTAGGCGCACAGACTTGGTGTTGTTGTGTGGCAGTGCTTCACATTGCCACCTGGCTGCCTGGAGTGCATACTACATCGAATTTCACACACTTTTGCGTCACCATATGCACGCGGATTTCCCACCCATAACGCTCGTCTAAACGCTGAATAAAAAGTGATAATGCAACGCCACTTTTGCGTTTTCTCTTCAGTATTATTTCTGTGTAAACATAGCCTAAATAAGAATATATAAAATGACTACATAACTTTTTTTTTTCTAATTTACTGTAAAATATGATTAAAGAAAAATATAATTTTTTTTATGATTTTTACTTTACAACTTTAACATTACAGTGCGGATATGTGTAATCTTAATTCCTTCATTTTCAAACGTTAAATCTTTTTTTTATGCTTAAACAGAAACATTACACACTAACTAAAGTTAAAAAAGCATAATGGGACCCCTTTAAGCTACGTCCAAATTAATCCGGATACATTTGAAAACGTGGTTTTCGTTTAAAAACGCTGTCCGTCCACAGTAGCGTTTCAGCCGTTTTCCGACGTTTCAGTGTGGATGAGAAACTTCTAAATTCACTTTACTGCGCATGCGTGAAACTTCGCAAAAGCTCATTAAGATGATACAGATGGGAAAATAAATAAAAATGTTATCGCACAAAAACAGGATAATTTTATTTAGCAAAATATCTCACCATCACTGATGCGTCCAGGTCGCATTCAGTCACCATATGTTTGGTCTAAAACGCAACTGCTCTCCTGTTTTGCCGCAGGACAGCAAATGTGAGTAGACTACATTATCTGTTATCTTTGCAGTACCGTGCTATGAAGAATAGCACATATTAAGTAACATAGAAAGCAATAGTGTAAAAATGAATAACACATAACAGGCACAATACCGATAAACATGAATATCTATTGGTACTACATGGATCACATGACTAAACTTGCGTCATCGTTTTGAAAAATCCTTTCGGTTTCATTGTCTACACTACAACGTGAAAACGCCGTTTTCAAATTTATCCACTTTGGAGAGCGTTTTCCATACGATACGTTTTTGTTGACTTAAAACGCCGTCTCAGTGTGGACGGAAGGCCAAAACGGAGAGAAAAATATACGTTTTCAAGCGAAAACGTATTAGTGTGGACATGGCATTAATGTTTTCAATGGACGAAGCACTGATCTCTTGCTGCGTTCAAGTCATCTCGTATAGATCGTAATTACGAATTGAACGCACTTGAACGCCACCACAATGTCGTAATACCAGTGGGGAGCTCGGGATTTTCTTTAAGCCCCGATCTGTACGAGTTGGGGGCGTGTCAGTGAGAAACGTTCATTCAACGTCTGTTGACGGTAAATTTTAATTGAATTTCAATGTTTACTCATTGACATTGTAAGGCTTTTTCATTTATAAAGCAAGCTCTCTGCACAAAATATGATATCATTATAATATAAAAATTATACCTAATGATAGTTTACATTGGCTTCATAAGCTAATAAAAACATAAAAAGAAAACACACCTGATGCGCATTCTAAACCTTGCTGTATTTTCGTGTAATTCATTAAAAGAAGGTACACCGCCATTTTGCTCCGACGAAACTGACTTGAACGCACCTCACGTCGTAAACACGACTTCCCACCTCGAATTTCCCAGGAGGACTTGAACGCAGCATCTGTATGTGGACCGCATGAGCTCTTTCAGGTCAGGTGTGTAGTTGTGTGGGGTTTGTGGGACGCTGGCAGGGGAAACGTCCAGCTTCTGCTGTCTGTGCTGGTCTTTCTGTGTGTCCTCGCCTCACTGAAGATGGATGAGTTTTCCCTTCATTGTCAAGGCAACCGAATACCAGATGCACTAATGGGGGAATATTTTACAGGAACGCTTCACACCACGTAGAGTCTCTCAACGCCCAAAATCTGACCGTCCAGTGAGCGAAGGATATGAGTCTGGACTGTATCTGATATTTCTGGAAGCTCTTTATTCTCTTCATTGTCATATCATTATGCCTCAATTAGAGTCGGTAAAACCCTCATTTACATGGCAGTTGTTGTCGAGAATTTCCTGGCTCCACGCTGTGTTAATTTTAAAAAGCTTTGGCGACGACGGGAGGAAAAAACGCCTTTTAAACGAAAGCATTTTATGAGCGGAGCTTTGGATGTGACCTTAGCGTTGCGGAGCCCGTCTTTTCTTGCACACAGATGTGAGTTGTAAATGTAAATCCCTATTTATGCTGTTGTAGATCGTGAATGAAGCGGCCAAGTACCGGTACCGTTCTGGGAACATGTTTGACTGTGGGAAGCTGACCATCAGATCTCCGTGGGGCTGCGTGGGTCACGGCTCGCTCTACCACTCCCAGAGTCCAGAGGCCTTCTTCGCACACTGTCCTGGAATCAAGGTGAAGCGCACAAAGAAATTATATTATCACAACAGAAAATTAAGCATGATTTGACTCTTGATGCTGTTTTCATGACAGTTAAAGGGACAGTTCCCCCAAAAATGATCATTCTCTCTGTAATTACTCCAATCACGCAAGACTTTCGTTCATCTCATCACACAAATTAAGATATTTTGAGCTGGATCACTCCTCCATAGGCTTCTATGTATTTGAAAATAACCAGCAAGTTACTGAACACGATGTTTTAAATAGTCCAAGTGATTACGGTGGCTCAACCTTAAGTATATCAAGCGATGAGAATACTTTTGAATAACATACAGAAATTCCTTAATTTCCCCAATATTTCTTTTAAGGCGAGACACTACAGGTGAATAGAGAAATTTTTTTTTTAACTAGCAGATATCACCATGGAACTTTCCTATATTGAGATGAGGAAAAAACATATTACAAGTTTTCTGTAATTCAACGTTTAAATATGCAAATGAGGCATTATCTACGTAGTTAAATATGCACTAATTTGCATGCATTTTAAGAAACGAAATCTGAGTATTGGATAAAGCCAGGTACAAAATTATTTTATTATTGTGTTCACATATTGGATGAGAGAAAAATTGCGAAGGGATTTATGGATATCTACTTTTGTTATCCTGTAAATCAGAATATACTGCCAATTGCCTTAAAAAAATTATTTTCGCTATGTTTTTTGGAATAAAATGTTGTATAAAATCAGGCTAGGAATAATGTATTTACAAATCCCTCTGTAAATGTCTTCATAATGTAACTAGGTACAAGACTGGAAAGTTTGGTGTATATAGGTGCTACTGAAGTGGAGATTTCGGACTTGGAGTATGAGGGAAAAGTCATTTTGAGAAAACTGGCTTTAAAGATTTAGCATCAGCCAATGAGAGCTTGCGTTTAGAGTTAAATCCCCCTTTTACTTTCACGATTGGTTGTTGATAAAAAGGAAATGACCATATTTGGATCCGACAGCGTTGTACAGGAGAGAGAGCTTTCTAACGGTGTGTGTGATGACAGGGTGCAGATCGCGATCGCTGAGCAGCAGGATGATTAATAACGACAACTTATGAAGAATTTATGAGAAATCTACAGACGCAAATAGACAAAGTGTAGTAAAATAAAGACCTAAATGTGTATTTCGAACTTTTTTTCACCAAAAGTCTGAAAGAAGACATGTTATTGAAGACAAATCCCAAAATCTCAAAATTGACCAGTGAAAAAAAACAACAAAAACAACAACAAAAAAAACCTGATGTTTTTGCCTGCCGTGTCTCGCCATAAACAATATGAACTGGAACACCTTCTCTCCCCCCCTGCGTTACCCCACCCATTCCCAGCCCTGGATATAACGATAGTTTTTCTTAAATAAAACTGTAAAATGCTGATGAACTTCAGTAAATCTTTAGGTGATAATACGTTTTTGAGCAATTGTTGCTTGCGCACTTTCCCATTGAAAATAGGCAATAAATCTTCATAACGCTGCTTAATATGTTTATTAATAAACACTGAATCATGAACGTGATTTCTGCGTTGAGTCCCGTCGGCTGTGGAGGTGAAGACCAAAACTCCCATGATCCCACGCTTATTCTTCACGGTGTCTTCAAACTACGCCTTTGTTTTGAATAAGCGAAACTTACTAACCGTGCCTTTAATTACACCTATTACTGTTGAAATAAAGTAAATATTAGATGAAAAACTTACAATGTTGCCTTGACAATCAACAGAAGTACGTTCAAGCTAATGTAAAGAGAAAATAAAGCTAAATAGAAATGTAAAAAAAACTAACCTAGTGGAATCATTAAAATGATTAAAACTAAAAATAGAATAATAAATGAAAATTAAAAAAAAAAACCTTATTCAAAATGTTAAAAATAGTCTATAATGATACTATAATAGCACGGTTCTGTATGGGCTTTAAGCACGAGACTGTGTGATTTGACCTGACCAGTACAACATTTCTAACGTTGTTTTTGTTTTTGACACAGAGATTGTCGTATATTATGTAGGATTTTGTTCACAAAGGGACTTATTTTAAAATGGAGTGGAGGATCCATGTATCCGTGTGCTAAATGTAATAATAAACTCAGCAGTCTGTGATCGATTATACTGAAACGCTCTTTACTCATCTCACCCGCACTGCAACACAGATTTTTCACGCCGCATCAAAACCCTCAGGAAATTGCCGTATGAATCACAATCATAGCAGATCGATGCGTGACTTGCCGGATGACCACAGCCTGGACGACACACACACAGTGTCAGAGCTGATTTAACCTCACCGCTGCTCTTCACTCTTCAGTTTGATTCTCATCCCAACACAAATCTTTATTGTTGTCGGTAACACTTTATTTGAAGGGGTGTGCATAAGACTGACATGACACTGTCATAAACATGACATAACACCTGTCATGAACATGAAGGAGTCTTTATGAATGTTTATGACTTTTGTCACTAAGTGTCATTCGGTAAATTATGACACTTTTAATGCAAAGTTGAAAGTTTAAAATGTCTTTGTTATGACAACTTGACATTAACCAAGAAATCATAACCTGTCACAAATATGTCATAACAGGTCTAATTATCAAACTTAAAGAAGTTATTTAGCTTTGCGTTAACATTACATTACCCTGTCATATGTGGTTGGTTTTAACTTTGGTTGTCATGACACCATTATAACTGTGAAATCAATATTTTACTTGTCCTCAAGTAAAGTGGAACACATTTTACTAGTTATAAAGATGTCAGGTTGACAGGTTATGATTTCTTGGTTAATGTCAAGTTGTCATAATCAAGACATTTTAAACAATGTCAACTTTGCATTAAAAGTGTCATAATTTACCGAATGACACTTAATGACAACAGTCATAAACCTTCATAAAGGCTGCTTCATGTTTATGACAGTGTCATGTCAGTCTTATGCACACCCCTTCAAATAAAATGTTACCTTGTTGTCCACAAAATCTTATGCAGTCTTCATCTGTAATGTTTCAAAATCTGTGTTTCGGCAGGAATTCTTTTTCCTAGCTTTTGATAGCAAGTCTCTTTTTTTATCTAAAAAAAGAGTGATGGGGTGGTGATGGCGCATTGGATAAGACGCATGTCTTTGGTGTGAGAGACCCGGGTTCGAAGCCACTGTAAGACACCAATGTGTCCCTGAGCGAGACACTTAACCCCTAGTTGCTCCAGAGGTGTTCGACCTCTGACATATATAGCAATTGTAAGTCACTTTGGATAAAAGCGTCAGCTAAATGAATAAATGTAAATGTAAATCTAGAGGCATCTTTAAAGCTGCAGTCCGGCCCATTTTCTTTAAAAATGCGATGGAATATGCGGGATATTTATGCAATTTGATGCGATGAAATTGGCAGAACTTGCAAAAATTGCGGGAACTTGCTAAAACTGCGGTTTGATGAAAAAGAGAAAAAGTAATTCCCCCAACACCCTGTTCTCACTAGGCTACTACCTTAATGTAAAGAGTCATTTCTTATTACTTCCTTTGATAAGCAAGCATACTACATCATAGAAAGTGCTTGGAATATTTAATTTCTCATCTTGTTTTATTTCAGACTGTAATGAGTGTAAATAAGGTGTGGCCCCTTTAAGAGCTGCGCGCTCCCTGTTGAACTGTCTGCAGTGTTATATTATATTATATGTGTTCGGGTAATTTCTGTTTGATGCTTCTTTTATCTTATGTCGTTTATTAAGTAACAATGTGACGGTAGAACGTGTGACAGACAGTTATACGAGTTCGATTCGTGAGATGGCAATCGCCTCCGTGAGTCTGTCTGGCCTCTGCAATAACTTCAGCTGTGAGCTATCCCGTCGCGTAATTGCGTCACTTCATAACGTTCCCATGGAAACAGGGGGAAATGGCTACTCTTGTGTGAAGCAAACACAACATTTTTCAACTTTCTGCTAAGATGTGTGATTTTTTTTTTTTTTTTTGCAACGAAAATGCGAGGATTATGAAATCATGCAAACCCCGCATATTTTGCACAGAAATCGGCAATTTATGCGGCGAAAGTGCGGCGTATTTAAAAAAAATGCAGCCCCCGCCTAAATATGCGGACTTTGGCTGATTTTGCATTGAATTCAGCTCATTGAATTTTTTCTGTAGGGACTGACTAGAGACTCACCCGCTGTAAAATGCAAAAGACTTCGGAGTGGCTTCAGAAAAACTGACCGACCCATGCGAAAACAAGAACAATATCGGAAGGGCATTACATGTAGTCGTGCAATGCTGACGTTGAACATTAACAATTTGCGAACAAAGTATAATTTGCACGGTTTTACGTGATATGGTAAGTGATCGTTAGATTTAATCAGCATGATTTACTGCAATTGTTGTTTTCCCTTAGTTGGAAACAAAAGTGGATGTTACTTGTTCAGACGACATTTTCCGCCGAAAATTATTATGTTGGTCATATTTCCAAAAAGTATAATCTGTGATTCTGAACGCCAGTATCCACACCGGCAGCAACTGACACACACACTCTCTTCAAACACTTTGTTCATCCGCGCTGTGCCGTGCCGAGGCACAACTCACGTAAAGTTGATAATTCCGCGAATGACTGCAATTGCAGATTTCGAACAGAGATGGCGACAAAGAGGAAAAACTGTGGATTTTAAAATGAACACAGTTTTGAGATGCAGCAATGCCTTTTGATCAGTGTGTGTTCTTATAAATGTTCAACTTTTTGTTTCTCTATAGTAAAACTAATATTATAATTTGTTTCCCTTCTCTCTCTGTTAGATTGTTGTGCCGAGAGGTCCGGTCCAGGCCAAGGGTCTTCTTCTGTCCTGCATTGATGACAATAACCCATGCATCTTCTTTGAGCCGAAAATCCTCTACAGAGCAGCCGGTGAGAGGACGTTGTTGTTTTCATGCATCATTACTGTTGGTCACCTTTACATCTTTGTCCCAATTTTTAACCATTGAAAAGTATTAAAGGAGTAAAAATTTTGCTTATAATTTACTCACCCCCATGTCATCCAAGATGTCCACGTCTTTCTTTCTACAGTCGAAAAGAAATTAATGTTTTTGATTTTTCTCCATATAATGGACTTCAATGGGAACCAAACGGTTCAAGGTCTAAATGAGAGTTTCAGGGCAGCTTCAAAGGGCTTTAAACGACACCAGACGACGAATAAGGGTCTTATCAAGCGAAACGAGCGGTCATTTAAAAAATAAATAATAAAGTTTAAGTTTTATAAGCTCAAATGCTCGCCCTGTTCTGTGAACATTCATGACTCTCCTGTTCGAACTCAAAATGAACGAATCGTTTTTCGAGTTTTTTCATTCATTTCGTTTGGTGAATGAACCAAATGATTCGGAAAAAGATTTTTCAAGTTTTTTATTTATTTTTTGAAATGACCTTTTAAAGCCCTTTGAAGCTGCACTGAAACTCTCATTTGGACCTTGAACCGTTTGGTTCCCATTGAAGTCCATTATATGGAGAAAATCCTGGAATGTTTTCATCAAAAAAATCTTCATTTCTTTTCGACTGAAGAAAGAAAGACATGGACATCTTGGATGACATGGGGGGTGAGTACATTATCAGCAAAACTACTCCTTTAAAAGTAGCTTGTGACTAAACCTCATAACTCCATGAGATCCTCAAACTGTTGGTCAAACCTCATAACTCCACCCGCCTCTATCGTAAATCCTATCCTAAGTGCCTTTTTGGACCGTCTCTGCTTGTTTGGCATGCAAGGATAAATAGAAAACTGATTAAGTAAGTCTTAATTGGTCTTGTGCTACAATCTTTTTGTTCATTCATCATGTGACTAATTACTGTGAAGACTTAGGATCAAGAAAGTGACATTATTAAAACACTTATTGACAGTCTCACTTCTTCACTAGTCACACTCCTGATCTGTAACATCAAAGAGAAGAACCTCCAGAACACATCCGCCATAATGCAATGAAATATTGGCTGTTTTTATATATTGCATATAAAACATTTTGTTGAAAATACAGGGTTACTTTGGAACAGATAGTTTTTTCTCCCACATAATTATGTAGTTACAGCATCATCCATCTGGGGTTCATCTAACCACAGCCAAAACTAACCAAGCACACTTTCAGCCATCGGTTAGGAGGAGGATATTTGGTGCAGTTTAAAGTGTGTGTGGCTCTAAACGACACAATCCTCATGTCCAAAGTAATGGCGAAATAAAGAGTGGAAAAGGAAATGTATGCTGTTTTAAGGAAGTGTTTTTTCCACAAGGAATGGCGCATATTTATCTCCCGATACCTCGGTTTAGATCTGCTTTCTGTCCGTCTTCAGGTTCACTCTCAAATGTGACTTGAGAATTTTGTTGAATGACTTTAATTTCCTGACTGGACATTGGAGCTTGTTTTAGGATCTTTGGCTCTTTATCATTATTTGGTTTTAATTTTAGAGCTTTTTCATGCATTTATTCTTGCACGATAGGAATAAATCATTCAGCCATTCAGTTTATAAATCAAATAAATCTTGATTTGAAAAACTTTATACGTTTACTTGATGGCAATGTAGAATTTTCCAATTTCCACCTTGTCTTGTTTTTTAATCAGTCATTATTGCCAACATTGAATTGAATGTCATAAATTGTAACTCATGCAAGTTTAGTTGGCCTTCAATATGGTTTTGATTTATTACATTGTATTTAGAAGTTCACATCACCTTCTATGTAAAATTAGATTGAAGCTTCTGAAGCACATGTAAGTGCTCTGTAAATCGTCCATTTGCAGTACTAGGGTGTTGCTGTTTGGTTGCTAAGGTGTTAAGGCTTTTTGCATGTGGTTGCTAAGGTGCTCTGTCAAGAGTCAAATCCCAAGACTTGTAGTGTTTAGAGAGTTTTAACATTGTCAATACACACTTATTATAGTCAACAATGCTGTCTACACTCCAAGCATGCAGTTATCTACACGTCAGATATCTTAGGGAAAATTCTATTCATCATATGAGGTATCTTTCATGTTTTTTAGCATAAGCATGTATCTTTTTCCATCTCTGAGATAGGTTTTTATTAAAGAGTGGTTTTACCATTTAAATCCAGCAGTATTTTTAAATGATAGAGTGCGTGTCAGCTGGAAACACACATCAGGCATCCAACAACCTACCACTCAAAATAATCTGGACCATTAGTGATGCATTTTCTCTCGACTTCATCAATCACTTGAACCCTAGGGTAAAACCTCCTACCCACAAATCCCCGAGCTCCGCCTGAACCGCTCCAGCAGGCAGACCATCACTGCGATCAATAGCGATCACTCCTTTTTTAAATATTTAAATCGAGTGTGATGCATAGCATTGCTGCAAGAATCGTGTTGATGTTGGAATCAAGAACCGGGCTGTGAATAAACATTGGAGTCACTGTCAGTGGAAAGTGAATTCATTTGTTCTGAGCCTTAGATTGGGTAAGCGGAGCTGCTCGTGTATGCTGTCCCACATGTAGCTCACTTAAAGGTGGAATACCTAAGATTTTTGCATTAAAATATCCCAAAATCACAAGGCCAGTGTTATATATTTAGTTAAGATGATAACTTACAATATTCCAAATGTTTCAAACAATGTTTAAATCGCGAGAAAATTGAGATTTTAACCAAGGAAACGGGGCGTGTGAGCTGGGAGTCGCCAGTCAATCGCGTCATATCCGCGTTTCCGCTCGTAGTGCATGTAGTCCTAGACAAATGCGGAAGTTGTAGTTGTGCATTCGCGTCTATCAAGCAAAAAACGTCAGCTTGTTTCGCGCATTTGTTATGGAACGGAGCACAATTATTCTTTAGCGATTGCACCTGGTTCTGTCGACAAAGACAAGTCTCATAAACGTAAACGTCAACGAACGGGTAAACCAAACGACCCAAGAAGAATTTGGGACAAGAGAAATAAAACCAGCTCAACATCGGTGTGGCATTTCCTTAATGGAGAGAACTTTGTGAAAAACTCTAACTAGAATGAGACGCCGATCTTGTGTTTTACTTGACCGGTGAGTAACACCGTGTTTTGTAAACCATGCAAAACAATTAGTATTATTGTTAGAATGTCTTGTTGTCTATGCATATGATGTGAAAAAACGTAAGGTCATATTCACCGCGAATGCTTCTCGGAATGTGAACTGTTGGCTGTATTTTAAAAAACGACGTTTATCTGCAAAGTGTTTCAACCGTCCCGGCTCTCCCCTAATATCTGTGATAACTAATTTACTTTTAAACCTTACTTTTCTTGCGGTTATATCAGTTTAATGAAAAACAAGCATGTCATTAAACGCAACAGTTATAGAAATCGAACTTTACTAATTTTCGATTCCCGTCTGACTGATTTATACTGTCTATGATTTATCCACGGTGGAGTTGAAAACAACAGTTCCCATCATTCCGCGTTCCTCCACGGCGTCATCAAGCAAAGCTGTTGTTGTTGTTGTTTTGAATGTAGCGCCCTCTAGCGGCATAAAATCTTAGGTAGTTAGCCGTACTAACTTTACATAATTATACATACTAGCAGGGTTTGTCATTAACCTATATGTTATGCCCTAAATTAATACATACTGTATTAACTAGTAACTATTTTACGTTGTACATTTCTGAAATGCACTTTCTGTAAAGCTGCTTTGAAAAAAATATGTATTGTAAAAAGAGCTATACAAATCAATTTGAATTATATAACGTATTGTTAAACACATATATCATTGTTGAATTTTAAATAATATACATTTTTCAATTCTTTTGAAAAGACTTCTGAATAATAGTAGTTGTAGTGTCGCGCTCTTTCGCACTCTGTCGCGCTCTCTCTTTCTCTCTCTCTTTCTCTGTCGCACTCTCTCTCGCTCTGTCGCGCGCTCTCTCTCTCTCTCGCTCTCTCTCAGCGAGTGACACACAAACCTCCCTTGACTTACTCGTTTCATTTGCTCCGGATGAATATTATTGGCGTTACAGGGCTTGAAATTCGGTGAGGGATTGCGTGTATTGAGCATAATTTTACTCATTCCCACAGACCCACAGTGCGCGCATAGACAAGTATATTGTCTATATAAAACAATGTAATGGATCCATAAGTCCACTTTCAAAGTGACAGCAGCCTAACATACCGGCTGCTAAATTGAGATATTAAATACATCTATGTGTCAGTTTTTCCTCATAGTATCGGTGTCACAATTTTGGCCAGTGAAAATACTGAGTGGCTTGTACTTTTGGAAAAACCACTAGCCACAGTGACTGGTGAGCGAAAAAGTGAATGTCAAGCCCTGCGGTCCGGCACGCATGTGATTCGCAGATTAAGCCTAGTTCACACTACGTGATTTTAAGCCCGATTTAAGCCCGATTTGCAAATCGTTGAGTCGCCGACAAGTCAGGGTGTTATCGCGTGCAAATCGCGGGCGATTAGCGGACGATTAACGCTCGCCAATCCGTTAGTGTGAAAGAGCCAACAACGCATCAAAGACAGCTCGCAGACAGGTCACTGAGCTCAGAAAAATATCTAGCATGCTAGATATCTCGAGCAGTCGCGCGACTCAATCTCAGTGATGTCATGAGTACAGCCAATCATAGCAACGCATGGGTTGAGGACACCAGGTAAATCTTACTTTTTCTTTTTTGCATTTTTTTTTCTCAGAGCAGATCGTCGAGCAAACAGTGTGCAGCACTAGTTTCTGTCTGACGTCCATATTCGCGTGTTGTGTTCTTCTCTGCAGTTTCGCGTCATTTCTGGTTCGTTTTATTGCGTGGTTTTTCGTGACCAAACATGGTTTCTAGACCAGATAGAATCGTGTTGTTGTCAACTCGTTATTTGTTTGATTATTTTCAGGAGTTAGACCGTACTATAGTACTGAAACAGCTCTCATTGAGTCACAAATGATATGCTCTTATCATCCGATCGTGGTTGTATCTCTATGTAGTGCGTTGTTAACTCGTGTAGTGAGTTACCTCCTGTTGTGGATCAATCACGTTGTGTTGTGTGGTGTGAACAGCTAAACAACTTGAACACTCATGATTTCACTGAGAGCAAGTCATGTAGTGTGAACTGCACAGTTCAGCCCGACATTTTAAAGTCCCCGTGAAATCAAAATTGAACCTATTTACTTTGTTAGCGCATATTACTAGTCTTGTGGTGAACAATTAATCCGTGCAAGTGAATATATATTAAAAAAATGTTTTACCTTAGTAATCTTTAATCAAAATGTGAAAAGTTACTTCCGGTCTGGAACGGTTCCTTATTCTGATGACGTAGGTTTCACAGCTTGGGTGGGGAAACGCTTAACCACTCCCCTCAAACCGTTAGTTTGCTATGAGCGAGAGATGGAGAGGAGGAGCGCTAGAGTAAAACCCTGCCCTCTGTTCAATATTCCGTTTCACTTGGAAATACGTCACAGCACTGGAGAAAAATCGTTTGCAACTTCCGGTTCACGGGGACTTTAAAATCATGTAGTGTGAACTAGGCATTAGTTGCAAAGTTAGAGTAAAAGCTTATCATTTGCACGTCAAGTGATTTTTTTTTTTTTTTTTTTTTTTTTTTTTTTTTAACTATTCAAGTGCAAGATGAACCGAGAGAGAACTCAATTTAGTACTTGCATGCTATTTTCTCTGTTCACAGTCAAAGCGCACACAGAGCGCCACTTTATTTATTTATTTATTTATTTTTAATTGTCAATTATGTGATCCTTTTTTATCCCACCCAAATGCATACCTCATTGGCAGCTTAGTGGTTCCATCGTAGTTTTCGTAATACAATAAATGTTAATTTGGTTCGCCATGGTTATCCCAATTTGTGTTCATAATCATTAAACTAATCATAATAATTGCTTAATTTGTATTTAGGCTAAACAGTATTTTTTTTAGCAGCTTTTAGCATTAAAACAAGAGGCACCCTCACTTGACCATTATAATAAGATGCATTTATTACATCACAATATTTCTCTCCTGATTATTGAATGTCTTGACAGCGTTTCATTTCTTGTTCTTGATCCATATGTAAAAATGTTTTATTGCTGGTTTGTTATTCTGACAGGTTATTATAATCAGATGTGCTGCAGGCAAACTACAAAACAAAAGATCCTGGAGCAGTTTGCTGTGTGTGTAGCTGCTTCGCATTACTTCAGGGTTTAGAGCCAGTTTAAGGAACAAGATGGTTTTTATGAACCTGTAGGCCAACAGCCTATGAGACTCTGTAAAACCAAAGTCCCTTTAAGACAATTAATTTCACTCGGTGGCCATCTTTGAAACGCCTCATGCAAGTGCAGCTTCCATCTCTTTGAATGGGGAAACATCAAATTCTCCAAAACTGTTCACCAAGCTTACGATTAAATTTAATATTTGAAATTCCTACATCCCATGACGCTTTGCGCGAATTATGGCTGTAAAGTTTAAAAGAATCAACAAGGTACTTTCAACAGACCAAAAATAGCCCCAAAAGCGAAAGTTTTTGGTTAAATATCACTATAGTAGGCAAATTATACACTCACATAAAGGATTATTAGGAACACCTAATTTCTCATTAATGCAATTATCTAATCAACCAATCACATGTCAGTTGCTTCAATGCATTTAGGGGTGTGGTCCTGGTCAAGACAATCTCCTGAACTCCAAACTGAATGTCAGAATGGGAAAGAAAGGTGATTTAAGCAATTTTGAGCGTGGCATAGTTGTTTGGTGTCTGAGTATTTCACAATCTGCTCAGTTACTGGGATTTTCACACACAACCATTTCTAGGGTTTACAAAGAATGGTGTGAGAAGGGAAAAACATCCAGTATGCGGCAGTCCTGTGGGCCAAAATGCCTTGTTGATGCTAGAGGTCAGAGGAGAATGGGCCGACTGATTCAAGCTGATAGAAGAGCAACTTTGACTGAAATAACCACTCGTTACAACCGAGGTATGCAGCAAAGCTTTTGTGAAGCCACAACACACATAACCTTGAGGCGGATGGGCTACAACAGCAGAAGACCCCACCGGGTACCACTCATCTCCACTACAAATAGGAAAAAGAGGCTACAATTTGCAAGAGCTCACCAAAATTGGACCTTTGAAGACTGGAAAAATGTAGCCTGGTCTGATGAGTCTCGATTTCTGTTGAGACATTCAGATGGTAGAGTCAGAATTTGGCGTAAACAGAATGAGAACATGGATCCATCATGCCTTGTTACCACTGTGCAGGCTGGTGGTGGTGGTGTAATGGTGTGGGGATGTTTTCTTGGCACACATTAGGCTCCTTAGTGCCAATTGGGCATCGTTTAAATGCCACGGCCTACCTGAGCATTGTTTCTGACCATGTCCATCCCTTTATGGCCACCATGTCCCCATCCACTGACGGCTACTTCCAGCAGGATAATGCACCATGTCACAAAGCTCGAATCATTTCAAATTGTTTTCTTGAACATAACAATGAGTTGACTGTACTAAAATGGCCCCCATCGCTTTTTACCCAGCCATCCAATCACAGTGGAGTAGGGGCGGGGCTAATACCACACCGACCAACTGTCACAACATTCTTTCTGTAAACGACATAAACCAGCAGAGCAAACAAAAAAGTTGCAAATACATTTTTTTTGTATGAATCAAATTATCTGCGAAATCAGTTACAAGTAAACTGTGCTGAGGATATTCTCTATCATAGCAACGAAACGTCTCAACTGAAGAAACGCTGCGCTGCCAAAACGCTCTCAAGCGCCCACAGCTAGGCGTCTTCTAAAAACACTGATGGACGCACGGCCTAAGAATAACTATTATAATGTTAATAATATTTCAAAACGAACACTTACTGGACTAAAGTAACTTAGGTTTACTTGGTTATCCATAAATTAAGATGATCTTATGGATTTACAGTACAAGCTATCAGAATTGCATTTTTTTGGGAGCCGAATAAATAGCATCTGTTCCAAATTTCATATTTTTGCTCAGTTTGGGCCTTTAAAGCCTAATGTTTCAAATCTGATACTAAACAAAAAAAAACCACATGCGTTTTTTTTTTTTTGTTTGTTTTGTTTTTTTTTCCAATTTTTATGATCTTTTTTATGATATATTTTGTCTAAAAGTTAAATAAATTATTTCCATATGTCAGGCTTTACCTTTAGGGTGAATGTGTGCCTGTTCTTGCTATGGTGATGTGCAATCTGTGATTTTGCTTTGCAGTGGAGCAGGTTCCCACAGAAGCCTATCACATCCCTCTCTCCCAGGCCGAAGTCCTGCAGGAGGGCAGCGATCTCACGCTGGTGGCCTGGGGGACACAGGTACGTTCCTCAGAACTTATCAGTACACCAACTACACCATCAGATCATGATTTCCGAAGCTCAGCTCAGGCACCCTCTGAATGACTGATGTACCTCATGCCGACGTGCAGAGAACTTCCAAGGCTTGTTTCTAATGGACGATAGTACTGTGTTTTTTTTTTTTTCTTTTCATTCATCCTCCCGAGACTATATACATGAGCAGCACAAACTATAACAAACTATAATTTTTGATTATTAGCTGTCTGAACACAAACACAAACCCTCACCTTTGGCTAGAAACAGCAGTCAACAATACAACATCGTGTCAGAACTTAGTCTTTAGCGTAAACTGCAAGTTAACCTTTGACCTTTGGGTTACAGGTACATGTGCTGAGGGAAGTGGCTGCCATGGCACAGGAAAAGCTGGGTGTCTCCTGTGAGCTCATCGATCTTCAGACCATTTTGCCCTGGGACAAAGAGACCATTTGCAAGGTACGATGTGAATGCACACATTTGAAGAGGTATTTCCTCTTAATGGGATGGTTTACCCCAAATGAAAAAAAATATTTTATTTATTTACCATACAAGCTGTATGACCTTCTTTCATGAAGCACAGGAGGAGATATTTTCCGGAAGCTGCTGTTTTGTAAACAGTTAAAGGTTATTCAGCTTTTGACCTTTAAAAAGGACTAAGAAGTATCTTAGAAGTACCATTCCTATTTATACTCTATGTTGGGCAAGGCATTCAGCTAATAATTGTTGACATTCAGTTGTTTGTTTTTTTTCCAATGAAAACAATGTACTATATTTTAGTTTGACAATGTTTTTTTTTATTTAATATTTGGTATTTTTAGGATATTTTATGCTACTGAATTATAGTTATGATTAATTTATTGCCTGAAAATCACTTTTTTTGCATAGACCTGAAAATGAACTTTTCAATTTAAAACGTGGTGAATCTTGAATGCTTTGAGGCACAGACTTGAGTTTGGTCTCTTTTTAAAGAAAACACTTGGCAGATTTTTGCCAACTTATTATTAAAAAGTTATCAAAGTTTACGTTTATTAATATGAAAATGCATATTACATTTTCTATGAAATGTATATTTTTTTTTAAATTTCTCTAACTAAAACTTACTCTAAAACTGAGAAAATCAAAGCCAGAAATTTAAACTGGTTGTGTTCAAAATTTGAGGTTGATGAGCGTTCAGTGAGGTTTTGTTTTGGGCGCAGTACTAAAAGTTTCCACTAGATGTAATCCGCTTACCAAACGTTTCCAATGCGCTCATTTTTGACCGCTAACAATACAGATGTCTCTTCTTTTTTAAGGACCTTTTAAATTATGTCCATGATTTTTTTTCTTACCATTTCTGATGAAGTAAAAAAATATTCTCGTTTAAAAATGACCGAACAGCACCTACAACTAGTGTTTATAATTGATAGCCCTCTCACAAACCTGTAATGTCATGAGTAGGGGTTGGGACAAAATATCGATAGTGTGATATATTGTTGTCCTTCTCCATGCGATACGAGAATCAATATGCTGGTGCCAAATGTGGATATTTTAATTTCCCTGAGCGCTTTGTCCACCGAGTGCTTACACCGATACAGTTTGCGTTTAAAAGCAGGCTTCTCTCAGCGGAGTCCTAATATATCCACTGAGAGACGGATCCAATGATAGACACCTGCTTTCAAACGCTCACTTGTGTTTCTGTGTACGCACTCTGTGAAGAGCGCCAAAGATGGCTCTTTACAGCATTATTGTCCCAATAAATGGTATAAAAGTCGAAGTGCATCCAGATTTGAACTTAAACTGGGTTTGGGCATCTATTATTTTCTTCACGCTGCTGTCCGCCATCCTGTTAAAAACCTCTTTTCACAGACATATACAGTAAGTTGAGCACGTGAACACAATAGCCAATCAGAGGTGTTTAAGAATCCACCCAAAATGCCAGAGGGAAATGCTGATGATGTCACATTTTCTGAATTTTAAAATGCCCAAGTTGGTACATTTGACAAAACTATTCCCAAGTGTATTTTAAGGACGCTGGTAAACACTGACATGGTTTAAATAAAAGAGGTTGGTAAATTTTGAAATGTACCAGGTTAATAAAACAAGTTGATAAACAGGTAAATGTGTCCGTTTGTACACTTTTAGCAAAGTTTAAGCTTTTTAAAAAGTATAAGCATAATGTTTAAAAAGCACTGAAATGAAAATAAATTAATTTAATCGTCTGTGGAACGGGCAGGACTCGGAAAAACTCCAGCCAATCATTTCCAAGACATCCTAGAATCATTGTACAGAAAAGGCGTCAATCAAACGGTGATGCCACACCCCCACCCCCCTCGCGTGTGTCCCCGTCGCGCGCATACTCAAAGCTCGTGACCCAGTCACCGTAAGTGCAAGTAGCCCCGGTACAGAGAGAGAGAGTAAGCGCAATCTCGCGCATCTGAGTTTTGCAGATGCATGATTGGGCGTCCATGCTCTTCGAATGGGTGGAGTCATGGCCAGCGTTGGAGGAAAGAAGGTAGGACCTTTTGAGTTGTGTATTTTCAAAATCTGCCGGCCGTTTTTCAAATCCCATACTCTACCGTTTAAAGCTGCAGTCCGCAGTTGTTCCTCTTTGTCGCCATCTCTGTTCGAAATCTGCAATTGCAGTCATTCGCGGAGTTATCAACTTTACAAGAGTTGTGCCTCGGCACGGCACAGCGCGGATGAACACAGTGTTTGAGGAGAGTGTGTGTCTGTCAGTTGCTGCCGGTGTGAATACTGGCGTTCAGAATCACAGATTATACTTTTTGGAAATATGAGCAACATAATAATTTTCACCTTAAAACGTCACCTGAACAAGTAACATCCACTTTTGTTCTGATCAACTAAGGGAAAAAAATCATTGCAGTAAATCACGCTGATTAAATCTAACAATCGCTTATCATATCACGTAAAACCGTGCAAATTATACTTTCTCAAATTATTAATGTTAACAACGTCAGCATTGCGTGACTACATGTAATGTCCTTCCGATATTATCCATGTTTTCGCATGGGTCGGTTGCAGTCTCTTTTTTGTAGCCACTCCAAAGTCTTCTGCATTTTACAGCGGGTGAGTCTCGAGTTGTCACTGGTGATTGTCGTTTGAATCTTTCTGGATCCGCCATCAAATTAATAAGTTTAATTATATCAAGTGCTGTGAGAAAAGGCTATAAATCTCCACCTCCAGCATCCTCACACTCATAGCCTACTAGCCGAGACTCTTCTTTATCTGTACAGATGTGACGTAATGACAAAGACATGCTCGAATCTCCTGCGGAAATCCACCAGTCCCACTGGAGTTAAAAACATTATTACAAGTTTACCGCTTTGAATCGAGCTAAGGCAAACAGAGCGTGTTGAACACTGGCTAGTTATGTATTTGCTCAAATTTATTTTGGATATTTTTTTTTTTTTATTACCAAAAAAGTTACGGACTGCAGAATTAATGTTAAATTTCATTTACAGACTGAAAAACCTTTTGTGCTGTTTTCTAACAGTTTGGACTTTAATAAAGAGAGGAAACCAGCATTTTGTTTTCATAGTTCGACAGAAATTGTGATGCATCATTATAGGATTGTAATAGCAATATGTCGATTATAGCAGAATTGCTGTATCATGTTATTAGCGGTACCGTGAGCCATGTATCATGAGGCACCCTGTGATTCCCACCCCTAGTCATGAGAAAATAGAGTTGTGAAATTAAATTAGATTTGTAGGTAACACTTTATTTGAAGGGGTGTGCATAAGACTGACATGACACTGTCATAAACATGACATAACACCTGTCATGAACATGAAGGAGTCTTTATGAATGTTTATGACTGTTGTCATTAAGTGTCATTCGGTAAATTATGACACTTTTAATGCAAAGTTGACATTGTTTAAAATGTCTTTGTTATGACAACTTGACATTAACCAAGAAATCATAACTAGTCCAACGTGTTCCACTTTACTTGAGGTAAGGGGAAATATTAATGACACTGTTGTTAAAGCATTTGACAGTGTAATAACCCTTAATGACATCTTTATAAGTAGTAAAATGTGTTCCACTTTACTTGAGGACAAGTAAAATATTCATGTCACAGTTATAATGGTGTCATGACAACCAAAGTTAAAACCAACCACATATGACAGGGTAATGTAATGTTAACACAAAGCTAAATAACTTTAAGTTTGATAAAGTGACATATTTGTGACAGGTTGACAGGTTATAATTTCTTGGTTAATTTAATGTCAAGTTGTCATAACAAAGACATTTTAAACAATGTCAACAACTGCATTAAAAGTGTCATAATTTACCGAATGACACTTAATGACAACAGTCATAAACATTCATAAAGACTCCTTCATGTTCATGACAGGTGTTATGTCATGTTTATGACAGTGTCATGTCAGTCTTATGCACACCCCTTCAAATAAAGTGTTACCAATTTGGTAATTGCTTTATGCTGGCGCTTTTCATTGTATGATAATCTCCCAAATAGATCAGATCTAAGAAGTAATTGTTCTGGCAGGAGCAGTGTAAAAGAGTAGCATGTCTTATTGAATATTTGCGGTAGATTACTGTTTTGGCAGTGAGATCAGGGAGACGGAGATCCTCATGGGTTGATTGTTGAAAAGCAGCTTCTTAAATAAACATTAAACACATTAAACTGCCTCCATGAAACTCAATAGGTTGTTTACAGTAAAGCACTACACACTGTTCACCGGTCTGCTCAGAAACCGCATGGGAGAAATGTTTTTTTTGACTTTCCCCTATCAATTTGTACCTTATCTCCTTTATTCCCTGAACATACGCCCTGTAACGGTGTTGGGATGTTGCACAGGGGCGTTGGATTAGATTCACAATATCACATCGAGTGTCTGCATGTGTTTCATCACATTCACTGTAGACATGTTCTGCTTAAACATAGTCACACAATAGCTGCGGTTTTATTTCATTTCAATACAATCTAGTTTAAAAGTCTGTTTTTGCTGTCTTTAAAGTCCCCGTGAACCGGAAGTTGCAAACGATTTTTCTCCAGTGCTGTGACGTATTTCCAAGTGAAACGGAATATTGAACAGAGGGCAGGGTTTTACTCCAGCGCTCCTCCTCTCCATCTCTCGCTCATAGCAAACTAACGGTTTGAGGGGAGTGGTTAAGCGTTTCCCCACCCAAGCTGTGAAACCTACGTCATCAGAATAAGGAACCGTTCCAGACCGGAAGTAACTTTTCAGATTTTGATTAAAGATTACCAAGGTAAAACATTTTTTAAATATATTTTTACTTGCACAGATTAATTGTTCACCACATGACTAGTAATATGCGCTAACAAAGTAAATAGGTTCAATTTTGATTTCATGGGGACTTTAAATAAATACCATTTGGTTTGCTATTGCTAATGTAATGCAGATACATTAGTATGTCAAGCGTTCAGTGCTTTTGGGGCCGCGGTAAATCGTGCGGCGCTCTTTGGTAGCAGGGTAGAGAGTGACTTTGTAATTAAACAATTTGCAATAAAATGGAACAACTGAAGCAATTGAAGAGCGTGGTTTGTTCATGACCCAAGAAATGCTGTTGTGTTCTATTAACTTCCATAATAATCAATATCAAAGCGCAGAGCAGAAACATTTTGAATCCAGATGTGCGTCGAACTTCACTCAAAGAAGCAAACAAACATGCAGATCTCTGAACGCTCAATGTGTTTGTTGTTGTTGTGGGAGCGACAGATTGACTATTCCAGTAAATAAAGAGAGATGTAAAACAAAGGCCGATATTTGAAGGTTTATGATCAATGTGAAATGCACTTATTAAAAAAGAAAAAAGGCACAAAACAAAGCTTGTTTTGCTGCATGTTTGTTCATTTGACTTGGATATATATGTGTAATGTCTCTGTGAATAAGATTAAAAAACAGAAAAACAAATTCTGTCTCACTTGCATCCTCACACAGTGTTTGTATGTTTACAGAATACTTGAAAAATGGCATATAGAAGACAAAATATCATAACATTTGTCTGTATGTGTCATTTTGGTGTTCGACAGCCTTAGTCCTCATTCACTGTCATTTTACTGAAATGCTTAATTCACCTTTAGTGAACTGAGGCAGAGCAAAAATTGCCATTTCATTTAAGATGGTATTAAAGGGGTGGTATAATGCCCTTTTCACAAGATAAGTTAGTCTTTGATGTCTGGAGTGTGTATGTAAAGTTTTAACTCATTGATATTTTTATATAGCGTGTTAAAATTGTCACGCATCTTAAAAACGCTCCACCGCCGCGTTCCCGTGTAAACGGTAAAAACGCAAAAGTCTGCTTGAGAGAGAAGGTTGTACGCAGGTGCGTGGACTTGGTGTTGTTGTAGTATGCACTCCTAGCCACCTGAAGTGCATACTACATTGAATTTCACACACTTTTGCGTCACCATTTGCACGCGGATTTCCCACACAAAACGCTCGTCTAAACGCAAAATAAAAAGTGATGACGCAACGCCACTTTTGCGTTTTCTCTTCACAATCGTTTCCGTGTAAACATAGCCTTAGTCCGGTATGGCACGCTATTTTGAGTTTTTGGTTTGTTTAATCATAACTGTCATTATGGTAACACTTTATAATAACTGCACACTATTAATCATTAGTTA
The DNA here is from genome assembly GCF_016745375.1 of Pimephales promelas. The sequence goes on from NW_024121643.1 coordinate 1,787,102, forward strand.
AGCATGAGTAAACAGTTAATACATCATTTATAAAACATTAATAGACATTAATATGCAGTTTATAAATATAGCTATACATGCTTTTTTCTTGATTTATAAGCATGTCTATAATGCGTTTAATGATTGTATTTTCATACTTTGTTAATGATCAATTAATAATTTCTAATTGAAGTATAGCATTATTTACAAACCAGTTGTTTAAGAGTTGTCAGACATTCATAAGATCACTTAGAAAGTGTAAGTAAATGTAGTAAATACAGGTAGTTATAAAGCATTTAGTAGTGGTCAGTTAACTATTTTTGTGAGCTAATCTAAAGTGAGGACTATTCATGCTTTGTAAAGCATTTATAAAGGTGATTTAAAGACTCGTCAATCTTCTAAACAGTAAAATGTAACAAACACAACACAGTGATACAGAACATAGAAATATTTAACAGCCTTTAAAAATGCTTTACAAGGCATGACTAGTCCTCACTTTAGATTAGCTCACAACAATAGTTAACTGACCACTACTAAATGCTTTATAACTACCCAAATGAACCCTTAATTACAGCATTAATACATGTTAATAAAGCATTTATTAACACATTAAGTAACCATCACTATATGTCTGAATAATAAGCTGTATGAAGGTACATTTAAATTAGCCTGGTTCAACCAGACTCTAGTAGTTCATTTCATTTCCACATAGAGTCTGGAACCGCACCATTGAGAAACGTTTCCTTCCTTATAGGCGGGTTCACTATTAAAGTTCAAATCTATTGGATCTGCCCAAAGTCACTCACGATCTGCCATAGCCAATCGCTAACGCGGTGTCGTGAGTGACGTATGTCACGCGCCGAAGAGGATTATGTTTACAATAGGATTTCAGTCAACGAGCGCCGCAGGTTTTGTTAATCTAGGAACAATTAATAATTCGAAATGTATATTTGACACGAAGGACAGTGATATATACATCCAACGGTGGAAGCTGTGTCTAATCATTACAAATACGCCGCTGTGGTCGTTTTCTGATCTGCCGCAAATGCTGTAACGTTAGCTGCTACAGTGAATGATCAGTCTGTCTCTTAGGGGTGGGCGATATAGCCTAAAAATTATATCACGATATTTCAAGAATATTTGCGATAATGATATTTATCACGATATATAAAAAATATATATGAAACAATGTTTTATTGGTGATTGCAGCTGGCTGGCAGCAGCATTAGTGCAAAAAAAAAAAGTATAACATATCTCCTTATCATTTTATTTTAACAATAACTACAGTAATACATTAACAATATTAACAATAACTTCAGAAGCCTGAACAATATTGTCACCTAATAAAATTTACCTAAACTTTGAAGTACAAAAAATTTAAACAAACAGCGGCAATCCAAACAAACCTTCAAAATGTAACAGTTGCCTTGCATCTTTTTTGGATTAGCATCAAATGAGGTATACAATACCTAATTTATACAATAATTGCATAAAATCTGAACATTTAGGGAAAAAACATTTAGTGGGGAATAAATAAGAGACAATTGTAACACTAAATCTGGTAAAACTTTACACATTGCTCTTTGTATTGTACATTCATGAAAAAACAAGGTAACAAAAATCAAAAGGATTAATTATTATATCCTAGTCTACTATAAAATTGAGACATGTTTAAAATGTATAGCACAGCTGTTTAATGAGGCAGCAACATATGATCGATAGGACAGAACAAAGGCTATTAATAATCTTTCATTGCGCAAAAGTATTATGATATGAAAGGCTCCAATACATCGCACAGCGCTTATGCGCATCCCAAGCGCTGAATGATGCGCTTGAAGCAACACGGAGTCACAGCGCGCACGCGCAGCGCGTCGAGTACTCCGCACTGAACAGTTCAAAGCACAAAGGAAATAAATACTGATGCGTAGCATCGTGTATAATGTACATTATCTAGCTATGCAATCGTTTATTGAGTCCTTTCTTTTAACAGTTTTACATTTCAGTTACTGTGCGCGTGATGAACAATAGTGCTCTGACTCTAGTGACAGACACCCGGCCGGTAGAAATTAACATGATGATTTAGTTACAGCAATAAAGTCCAGCAAGATAAAGTTGTTTTATGCGAAACCATAAACTTTTATTTACAGATCAAATATAATAATAGTAACATTGAATCATCTTAGAAAGAGTTTAATCGTGTTGACTGTTGTACCCGAACTGCGGAAACTCTGAAGGAAGATTAGGCGAATGGAAAATGTACGCTAGTAGGGAAGTGGTGAAACGAGTTTTCATGCATATTTGACAAAAAAAAAAAAAATTGTGTTGTTGGAGATCTGACCTCTTGTACTCAAACAACTTCCATACTATTGAAGTAGCGCCCTTTTTAGGAACTAAATCTTGATCTGATCCAGAGGCTGACATGCTGCTGTGTTGTTGTGCGTGCGCTAAGTAACGTAAATACGCCATACGTCATCATATCATCAATATCGCGATATGACAATTTTTTATCATGTAAAATTTTATACCGGTATTATCGTGGACGGTATGATATGGCACAGCCCTACTGTCTCTATCTGCAGATGTGTAATAAACAACAATTTTTCATATTACGTCTTATTGTTTCTTAATTACCTTAATTATGGTCTTCAAAGTATGTGTTTGTACATTTTTATATGGCATTTAGTTTTTTTAGTAAAACAAATCAACCATTGCCATCTAAAACTGAAAATCAAATATCTTCAAAGTATGGTTTTTCACATTTTTATTTATGACAATTATTTTTTTTAAATCACAACCAATTTGTATGATTTACAACATGTAAAACTGACACACCAACCTCCTGCACGAGTGCACAAAGGGGCTCAAAATGTTCTATTCATCACAAGAATCAGTAAATTTACAGTTGGGAATATGAGCGACTGACATGACTCCTGAGCGGATCTTCAACAATAGTTTAGCAGCCAGGACTCGGGGCTTCTGAACACCGCGAACACCAGGCTAAACCGTCCGTCCAAAATGTCACGGTCATCGTGCACGAACTGCCCAGCACAAACTTCCAAACTTTCTGCCTCCTTCACTTGGTCCTCAGTTGTGCAACAAGAGGTTAGACGATAACAATCCGGCTTTAAATTCTGTATATTCGGCAGTTTCTTTTCCAACAACGGACCGAATAGCTTTTCTCACGTCTTTCTCCGCTGCCATTACTGAACTCAAACTGACGCGCTTACATCAACGTCATCGTTCTCAGCCACTCCCTCTATTCGCTGATTGGTCCTACAAAAAATTGATTTCTGGAAACCTAAGGATATGGAGCGGTCCCAGACGTAGTACTGAAATAAAATGAAATTGAGCGGAAGTGCGTAGGAGGGCGCAGCCAGGCTACATTTAAATAGTTTATTAATCATTTACTTACTTGCTCTAAGTAATCGTATGAACCACGGAAAACTCTTAAATAACTGGTTTATAAAAAATGCAATTTTTCATTTAGAAATGATAAATTGACCATTAATAAAGGATGAAAATACAATTATTAAACAAATTATAGATATGCTTTTAAATCAAGAAGAAAGCATTTATAGCTGTATTTATGAACTGCTTATTAGTGTCTATTAATGCTTTATGAATGATGAAGTAATGGTTTACTCATGCTTAACCAATGATTATTAGCGTGTAGTTATTATAAAGTGTTACCGTCATTATTTATACCACCAACTAAAACCGTTACATGTACAGCTCTGCTTTTGATTTATTCGTCCAAAACGTACCAAATTCTGTGCATTTATTTCTTTATTCTGATGTAAATGTTGATGGTATGGCCTGGTCATCTCTTACCAGAAGCAGATCCTCAGAGAAACACAAGAGTCTGCCTCATACATATTCATCAGTCGTCCCTGCACGCATGAACACGGCTCCTGTCTGCGGTCACTGAAACGACACGTATCTGGACATGCTGTTTTCGGTTTCCTGTTTCTTTCTCTGGATGATCCGCAGCGCTGCTAATCAACAACTCTGAGATCTATATATATATAAGCATGTTGCTTGTTGACACAGGGAATCATCTGAAATTGCAGTTAAATTGAAAGCAGTGTGTTTTTTATTCCTCTCTGGTGTCTGGAACTGTTCAGTAAATGTAATACACGTTCATTTAAAGGATAAACAAAATGGCCAGTTTGGCCCTGCCAGACCAGCAGCTTAGATGATATAATGTGGAAAGTGTTTTTTTCTTTTTTCCCCCTTGCATTTGTTCACATTTATGCGACTGGGAAATGTTTTGAAAATATCATAAAGTGTGTCCTAGATCGAGCACAAATCATTGGAATAGTGAACATACGTTGAGAGTTTCCTCCTTTGTCATACAGGAACATCCCTTATGATGTTATTAACCTCCAAAGATTAAAAATGAGGAATTTTCACACAGCTTTTCCTCTTTTCCATACAATGACAGATCATAGTCCATAGAGCCAACAATGGCAAAAAATCACCACGCCAGTCGTCCATATGAACTATAAGGGAGCGCGGGGCACAACCTAACACGGGGTTAAATGTAACACGGACCGTTTACATAGTTCGAAAGGTTGTCTTTCTACTCTTTTTCTATCGCTGCCAGAAGACGGTCTCCGTGAATTTGCGGAAAGTTTTGATTATATTTCGTGAAGATACTGGACAAAGAGTGTTTTGACACCATGAAAGTACATTTTTTCGTTTTTGGTGTATACGTTTCCAAATCTAACTTTATATTGCCTTAATCACTGTCTTGTTGGCTCAAACACAGCACCGTTTTGAAACATGTCAGCAATTCCTAGCGACTGTTTAAATCGTTTAAATTATGTAATAAACAGCGGGGTTAGTTGTAGCACAGTGTTACTAAGCCGCCAAGTGTACAATGATAATCAAATGAAAACGACGCCACACAACTTTTAACTTTGTTGGACTTTCTACATTTAACTTTGTTGGACTTTCACAAACAATGTTGGAATTTAAAATGTTTAAAATTTAGTGTACTATGAATGATAACTTGTTTATTTATTAAAAATATGACCTGTTTTTAATGCAATAAACCCTTTTTTATTTTTATCATTTTTATTTTAAGCTCATTTGTATTATTATTACTGTTATTAATAATAATAATAATAATAATAGTACATGCTGCTGCCACGCACAAATCTAATTCAATTGCAATTACAATATTTTATTTATTATTATTTATTGCAAAACTGTGCAGCCCTTTTCTATGTCTCTATCCATGATATTGATCCGTAATAGAAGGATGATTGGATGAGGGATGGATGTATGGATATCTGTCTATACAGATGCACAAACAATATCAAACTATACAAATAAAATAGTACTGAATTATGTGTGTTACACACAAGTGTTACAACTAACCCTGCATATTGGCTAAGTTGTAACATTTGCACTTCTGTCACTTTCAGTGCAACTGTACGAAAATGGTAGGTCCTAGAAAAAAACTTTAAGTGTTCATTTGTAGCAGAGATGTGTATGTTGCTTCTGTAAAAAAAAAAACTATTAATCTAACCTAATTATTTTTTAATTAATTGAGCTAAAACCAAAATGCGTTCCAAAATCCGCTCTCCCCTATTCTGTGGCTGTGTTTGAAATTCCCTACATTACTCCACTTATATACTTCACTTGAACGAGTAAATGAAAACGAGTGAGTGAATGGACACTGAGCAAACTGGCAGGTCTAGAAGTAATGAAAATATTTGTCTTGAACTATGTATAAAAAAACTTTGACCCCATAAATCATTAGCGCCTATCCCCATAAATCATAAGAACAAATGTGTTACATTAGACGGACTCCCAGGAAGTGACCCAGTCTGTGGTCCGCTGCGAATGGAGATTGCACTTCCCTCCATGTGCGAAGGCCAGTGGTCAGCAAACCTTGGAAAAGCCAAGTCCTCATTACAATGGGAGTCTTGTTTCCATATGGGTTCAGCTCTGTATTTAAAGGATATTTTGATTTGCTCCGCTCTCTGGCCATCTCGGCATCGCAGCTGATGTTCCAAAGCAAACGCACTGCCTCGTCCGGTTAACGTGATCAAGATGTGCCCTGAGCCCTGTGGTTCACTGCTCTTGCATTTCCACCTAGTTAAATGCATGTTTAGATGTGCAGTGTTGCTGAATGTCTCAAGAGGTTACTTTTAACGTGAAGGCTGGACTTCCTGGAGTTCCTCTGGCTCAGCGGTGGTCCTAAACATCGAAAAACGTCTTTATTTTTTATCCTAAGTTTCTAAGGTTGCTAATCTTAGCTAGGATGCTAAGGTAAAATAAGCAAATGTTACTGAGTTCAGATGAAGAACCTTCTGCTACCCGAAGCAACTTGATTACTGTCAGTGTGAACAGACCTTAATGGTCATGCTACAAAGAACATTTTTTCCCCCAAAAAACAAGTCATGCATCACAAAGACCTGTCAAACTTAAATGAAGAGGGATACCATTGTACTTTTCTGTGCTATTCTGTGCTTTTTAGCATTAAAACTGGTTTCATCAAAGAAACCCCAAAAAAAACCCATAAATGGTGTGAATTAAAGGGTTAGTTCACCCAAAAATGAAAATTAAGTCATTAATTACTCACCCCCCATGCTGTACCAACCCCGTAAGACCTTTGTTCGTCTTTGGAACACAAATGAAGATATTTTTGATTAAATTTGCAGACTGATCTCATGAAGTAGCGTGTGTATGACACGCCAATTCGTATTTCCATTTTTGGCGTGCTATCAAGACGCATAATCGCTTTTCAGCGTGTTTATGAACGCCGTTGACTTAACGTTATATAAATATATGACTTACCTCAACCCCGTCCCTAAACCTAACCGTCACTGGGGTTAATGGCATTTATGACTTTTCCCTTACCATCCTAGGGAAAAAAAAGATATGACTTACCTCAACCCCGTCCCTAAACGTAACCGTCACTGGGGTTAATGGCATTTATGACTGTTCCCTCACCATCCTAGGGAAAAAAAAGATATGACTTACCTCAACCCCGTCCCTAAATGTAACCGTCACTGGGGTTAATGGCATTTATGACTGTTCCCTCACCATCCCAGGGAAAAAAAAGATCGCTCCCCAGATGTAGATCTACATTTTGCTTTGTTTCGCGTGGACATTTGACGGCGTGTACAGACACGCGAAATCACTCGGACGTTAATGGCGTAGACACACACATACACGCGGATACACGCGGATAGCTCAAAATGCGTAGAGAACACGCCACTTCACTCGAAAGTGGCGTGTATGTTTACGCAAAAGTCATGATGTCATGTTGAAATTTGAGAGGTGGATCACTGCTACATAGGCTGCCTAAGGGATTAAAACTTGACGGCCCAGCGAAGAATAAATTTATCAAGCGACGAGAATAATTTTTGTGCGAAAAAACAAACAAAAATAACGACTTTATTCGACTATTCCTTTTCTTCCTCGTAGGCCTGAAACGAGACTTCAAGAGATTTCCTCGACGCATCTCTTGAACTCTCGTCTCAGGCCTACAAGGAAGAAAAGGAATAGTCGAATTTCAGAATAAATTATACAAACCCAATTCCATAAAAGTTGGGACACTGTACAAATTGTGAATAAAAACAGAATGCAATGATGTGGAAGTTTCAAATTTCAATATTATATTTAGAATACAACATAGATGACATATCAAATGTTGAAAGTGAGACATTTTGAATTGCCATGCCAAATATTGGCTCCTTTTGGATTTCATGAGAGCTACAAATTCCCAAAAAGTTGGGACAGGTAGCAATAAGAGGCCAGAAAAGTTAAATGTACATATAAGGAACAACTGGAGGACCAATTTGCAACTTATTAGGTCAATTGGCAACATGATTGGGTATAAAAAGAGCCTCTCAGAGTGGCAGTGTCTCTCAGAAGTCAAGATGGGCAGAGGATCAACAATTCCCCCAATGCTGAGGCAAAAAATAGTGGAGCAATATCAGAAAGGAGTTTCTCAGAGAAAAATTGCAAAGAGTTTGAAGTTATCATCATCTACAGTGCATAATATCATCCAAAGATTCAGAGAATCTGGAACAATCTCTGTGCATAAGGGTCAAGGCCGGAAAACCATACTGAATGCCCGTGATCTTCGGGCCCTTAGACAGCACTGCATCACACACAGGAATGCTACTGTAATGGAAATCACAACATGGGCTCAAGAATACATCCAGAAAACATTGTCAGTGAACACAATCCACCGTGCCATTCACCGTTGCCGGCTAAAGCTCTATAGGTCAAAAAAGAAGCCATATCTAAACGGGAACCAGAAGCGCAGGCGTTTTCTCTGGGCCAAGGCTCATTTAAAGTGGACTCTAGCAAAGTGGAAAACTGTTCTGTGGTCAGACGAATCAAAATTTGAAGTTCTTTTTGGAAAACTGGGACGCCATGTCATCCGGACTAAAGAGGACAAGGACAACCCAAGTTGTTATCAGCGCTCAGTTCAGAAGCCTGCATCTCTGATGGTATGGGGTTGCATGAGTGCGTGTGGCATGGGCAGCTTACACATCTGGAAAGGCACCATCAATGCTGAAAGGTATATCCAAGTTCTAGAACAACATATGCTCCCATCCAGACATCGTCTCTTTCAGGGAAGACCTTGTGTTTTCCAACAAGACAATGCCAAACCACATACTGCATCAATTACAACATCATGGCTGCGTAGAAGAAGGATCCGGGTACTGAAATGGCCAGCCTGCAGTCCAGATCTTTCACCCATAGAAAACATTTGGCGCATCATAAAGAGGAAGATGCAACAAAGAAGACCTAAGACAGTTGAGCAGCTAGAAGCCTTTATTAGACAAGAATGGGACAACATTCCTATTCCTAAACTTGAGCAACTTGTCTCCTCAGTCCCCAGACGTTTGCAGACTGTTATTAAAAGAAGAGGGGATGCCACACAGCGGTAAAAATGGCCTTGTCCCAACTTTTTTGAGATGTGGATGCCATGAAATTTAAAATCAACTTATTTTTCCCTTAAAATTATGCATTTTCTCAGTTTAAACATTTGATATGTCATCTATGTTGTATTCTAAATATAATATTGAAATTTGAAACTTCCACATCATTGCATTCTGTTTTTATTCACAATTTGTACAGTGTCCCAACTTTTATGGAATTGGGTTTGTAGTTACAAGACAAAAATCCAAATTTTTCCAGACAAACTACTTTTTTTTCAGACAAGTGACTGCGCGATTTACTTGTCCCTGCTATACATTTTAGCAGATACTAACTGAAGCCAATTGAAATGCATTTAGTGTACATCTTTTACATGTTTACGCTGCTTCCCTTGACCTTGGTGACAGTTGAGCTACAGGAACACTTCTGCACTTTAGTAATTACCGCTCCCTGTGAGAATGTTGTCATTGTGTTTGTGAAATAGATAATAAAACACCATTCCTGCTTCCATCGCTCACATTCAGGAGCGAGGAGGCGGCTGAAGTGTTTTTCTGCTTCTTTAGAGGAGGATATTTGGAGTGTTTGTGATGGCTTCGGCTGTTTGGACTACAACTTCTTTTCGCTTTGCTTCAGAGAATGAGTTTCCCAATGGAGGCTACTTGACGAGATAATGCTTTTGGTTTGGGGTCGTACATCATCTGTGCTCACGCTGACCCGAGGCCCGTGGATCTGCAGAGACACCTGATGGATATGCTCACAGATGAATAGAGGAGTGACCTGGCTTGTCTTAATGGGATTGTTTGCTCTGTAAAGTGAGACGGCGCATGCGTGCCACAGAATTCCTGCCTGCATCCCATGTGGAGATGGAGCGCTGTTGGCTGAACCTGTTGAACCCCAAATGAAAGTGCACGTCATTACATGTCTCATTTCACAGCAAACATGGGCTTGACTGCGTTGGTGCAATGACTCCGGTTCTCTACAGATAATGAATCTGCTCGGATACGGCATGTTTTTGGACTTCGGATGAGGAATCGCGTGCTTGTGTGCTGGACGTGGTGTGATGATTACTGGAAGAGCGTTGGAGCCGCGCGCCTGACTTGCTTTCATCTGCTGGAGAGAAACACTCCACGAGTCTGTCAGCCTCATTTGATAAACGCTCTCTAATGCAGATCTCATTCAAAGACCTCACGAGTTAGATCTGTGTGTTTCTCAAAGCCAGATGCAATTGCTGTATGAATGATTTATTCATTTAGAGCGGCAGTGTATCAAAAACCACTTAGTGAAGGATTAGTTCACCAAAAACAATGCCAATTCTTTCATTTAACCATTTTAGTCAAGTTTGTACGATTTTTTTTTTTTTTTACTTCCGAAAAAATGTAAAATGAAGCAAACTGAATTTTAACACCATAAGTGAAATTGAAATTACAAAAATTTGAATTTGGACAAAATCCCCAAAAAGTTTATTAATCAATATTCAAATGATATAATTAGGTTTCTTCTCCAGTTTGTTAAATATAAACATTTAAGTGGTGGCTGTTATAACTTGTTTTCAGGACTGGTTTATTCAAACATACACTCACCTAAAGGATTATTAGGAAGACCATACTAATACTGTGTTTGACCCCCTTTCGCCTTAATTCTACTTGGCATTGATTCAACAAGGTGCTGAAAGCATTCTTTAGGAATGTTGGCCCATATTGATAGAATAGCATCTTGCAGTTGATGGAGATTTGTGGGATGCACATCCAGGGCACGAAGCTCCCGTTCCACCACATCCCAAAGATGCTCTATTGGGTTGAGATCTGGTGACTGTGGGGGCCATTTTAGTACAGTCAACAAGGCATTTTCGCCCACAGGACTGCCGCATACTGGATGTTTTTCCCTTTTCACTCCATTCTTTGTAAACCCTAGAAATGGTTGTGCGTGAACATCCCAGTAACTGAGCAGATTGTGAAATACTCAGACACCAACAACCATGCCATGCTCAAAATTGCTTAAATCACCTTTCTTTCCCATTCTGACATTCAGTTTGGAGTTCAGGAGATTGTCTTGACCAGGACCACACCCCTAAATGCATTGAAGCAACTGCCATGTGATTGGTTGATTAGATAATTGCATTAATGAGAAATTGAACAGTTGTTCCTAATAATCCTTTAGGTGAGTGTACATTGACCATTATGCGCTCTTCGTTTTTAATGTACATTTAGGATGCTGGAGACCCCAGGCTATAAAATGTGATTTTTGCAACATAATTATGTAGTTTTTTAAAAACGTATGTAATATCACTCACTTTGTTAATAATTTTACTCCACTTTTGTCCAGTGTTATTGGGGTTTAAGGTATTTTTACATTTATTTAGATTAAAAAATAAAATTTTGAAAAATCTTCCCACACCCCTGGAAAAGATGGACACTGTTGCGCTAAATAATGACAAAAGCAGTTTATATGTTTTTGTGGTAGTGTTCCAAAGCCATATGATGTTTTAATATCAGGAAGAGACTCACATTTAGGTTTATACTTACTGAAAATCACCATAGCTCTCAAATCTATGGAAGCCCATTTCTGCCACATAAGAGAAAAAATCTGTCAAAATTAGGAGAATAAATCCTGATTGAAAAAGAAAAAAAAATTGAGAAGTCAGAATTATTATATTTTTGTCATAATTATGATTCACCAAAGCCAGATTTTTATTTTCTTTGTGATGGAAACGGTCTTTCATACAAACTCATATTCATACTTCTGCAAACTTTGACTTTCCACTATTAGTGAAAGATGACATGATTTCAGGATTATTAGATTTATGCCTGTTCCTCACACAGAGAACGTTCTGCGTGAACAATCTGCCAAACTACTCCTTTTTTTCCTAAATGAATGACATGAGGGTGATTAAATGATGACAGAACTTTCATTATTGGGTAAACTAACCCTTAAAGGATATGTCATACCATCATCTGTAAAGCCGACGGCTCCTTAAAAGAAAGTAGCGCAACTTGGCATTATTCAGTGTTTCTGTATTTCCTCTATTAGAACATCTGATCTAGACAGTCGAGATGGAAAACTGAAGACGTTTTCAGCCAAGACTGCTTATGCAACCAGAAAGAGGCCCAATATATTCCAGTAGCTTTCAGAGTCATTTGATTGTGCCACTTATCTTGAATTCACCGTGTCTGTTGGGAGTTATGATGGACAAGTCTTTGACCCCATCAGCCACTGGAACAGATTTTAGTAGACCGCTGAATTAGTCTATTTCAGTCCCACTTCAGAGAGTTGCTGGGCCGGGCTTTCTAGTTATCTAATACTCTGCAGACCTTGATCCTTTAAGATGAGTTCATTGAGCTAGCAAAACACACTGTAACGTTCTGCTCAGTTTATAATGAGCATACTGAAAAGACTTTCTAATGTGAGACAAGTGGATAAATGTGTCCATATTTAAACATGTGAAAAGTGGACAGACTGAGCATTTCACAGAATCAGCAGATGTAAGGAACTAAAAAGGTTAGGTCACCCAAAACTGAAAATTGTCCCATAATTTACTCACCCCTCAAGCAATCCTTACTACTTTCAGCGAAACACAATCACAGTTATATTAAAAAGAAATCACTTTATAATGGGAGTGAATGGTAAGATTTTGAAGCCCATAAAAGCGCATCCATCCATCATAAAAATAATCCATACGGCTCATTTTTGTTGGAAAAATATCCATATTTATAGCTTTATAAAGTAGAATCACTGGCTTATACACAACACTGTAAAAAATGATCGTGATTTTAACAGTAAAAGACTGTAAAAATGCTACAGTGAAAAACTGTTAATTGGTTAACAGAAAGTTTCCTTACTATATACGGTAAATAACTGTGATGCATATAATGGTACATTTAATGTAGTTTTACTGTAAAATACTATTAAATTTACAGTTTTTGGAAGTGAAAAAAAGAAATCATTGTATAATTTACAGTGAAAAAATGTAAATTGAATTTCCCACAATTCCCTACGCGACACTTCACATTTAATGTATTTTAACTGTTTATTCATAATTTTCTTAGTTTTTTTTTCTTATCAGTTATGTTCATTAGGGTTTTATGTTACATTTAACGTTGTTAAATCAATTCTTATTTCATTTTTTACATTTCAACATGTTACCATGATGGTGTTTAATATTTGTGTGAATGACACTGTGCAGCTTCTATATAGTAGTATAAACTTTCTTGTGGAAGAGCTGATAATGATGAGCTTTGATTGATCATTTGACTCTCATTATTGCTGTGATTGATGGCTGTCGGTGTATTGCAATTGAACAAAACAGATATTAATACTTCAAAATGTCAGTAAATTAACATTATATTAAATAATGAAATACGGTTTAATGCTGTAAAATTAAATGCGGTCAGTCTGTAAAACCTAAAATGTTGCTACCGTACTTTTAACAGGAAAATTCTGGTAACCACAGCTGCCGGAGTTTTCCCGTAAATTTAACGGATATTTTTTTTTACAGTGAAGTCTTTTACGATTGCTTTTACTATCGATGGATGCGCTTTTTGGAGCTTCAAAACTCTATTCACTCTCTTTATAAAGCTTGGAAGAGCGAAGATATGTTTTTGATTGTGTTTGGCTGAAAGGAAAAAGTCCTATACACCTAGATTGGCTTGAGGGTGAGTAAATTATGGGATAATTTCTTTTCTTTTTTTTGGTGAACTAACACTTTAATGTGTCGATACTATGTTTCCATATTTAAAAATAGGAACCTGTGAGAACAGATGACGATTAGCTTTCTCTCGGCTGCGTTAAGTGATTGAAATTACAGTAAAAAAAAAAAAAAGAGTAATATTGTTACAACTTAAAACAACTGATTTCTATTGTAATATATTTTTAACTGTAATTTATTCCCATGAAGCTGTATTTTCAGCATCATTACTCCAGTCTTCAGTGTCACATGATCCTTCATAAATTATTCTAATATGATGATTTGCTGCTCAAGTAACATTATTATTTACCTATCGTTATCAATTAATATGAGTGAGTATTAGTGTTAATTTTACCAGCCATTTTTAAATTTAGTTTCAGTTTTAGTCCAGTTTCAGCATCGCTTGTTAGTTTTTATCACATTTAGTCGACATCATCCCATTTTTATTTAGTCTAGTTTTAGTCGACTATAAGTCGAGCATTTTAGTCTTTATTTTAGTCCAAGAAAACAATTTTATTCGTTTAGTTTTAGTCAAAAAAAAAACTGTCAACATTTTAGTCTAGTTTTAGTCAGGACATCATTTTAACCTTTTACTTTTTTGTCAGCAGATAATATTTAACATTTCCTAAAATTATTTCACATTTCAACATTTTCTCTCATCTTTTTGATAAAAACACAATTTTAAGGAACACATGCAGACATGGAAGATGTTCTGACAATATTTGCATATTTATTTTGAACATTGTTAAGGTTCAAAGACACAAACACAAATGCTTGCATTAAAACAAATAAAATACACCTGACAAAGGAAACAAATAAATAAAATAAAGTGTATTATGAACTTAACACAAGTGCTGGCTGTTTAAAGCTAGTTCACATAGAATAATAAAATAAATATTTGAGGTCAATGTTGTGAAAAAAAAAAAAAAACTCCAACTAATACAACAAAAGTGCTTTTCTGCCAGCTAGTTCACATGGTATATAAAGGTACAGTATTTAAGGTGAAACAAGGCATAGCTTGCTAGAACATATGAAATCTTTTTAACTAATCTTTTTAAAGTGTCTGTCTGCTTTAATCAAATTTAACTGAAACTATAGTTGCCCGGCCAGTATAACATATCTAAGTTAGCATAAACTTAACTTCACATACAATTCTATCAACAAGTGGCTACGGTCGCTACATGCTAAGAAGCTAACGTAACATAGCCAGCCTGGATACTAAATGCTATGAAAGTTAGCCATCATTAGTTAGTTTATCATTGTAACAAAATGTGTCCATATATTACGTCTCTTCTTTCTTCCGAGCCCCGTGCAAAGCATGTTTTACTTTTAACCTGTCGCCGCCGCCTCACCGTGAATCCAGCTCCTGTCTGCTCCGTGTTGTGTAGGCTACTCTGACTGTGCCCGCCCGCTCCAGGTTTGAAAGTGGGTGTGTGGCGGAAGAGCTGACGAGGAGGAGGCGGAGGAGGAGACAGGATTTGACAAAACCATATCATATAATAATATGTAATTTTCGTCTCGTCTTTGTTCGTGAACTAAAATGTCCATAGATTTTAGCCCAGTCTTTATTTACCGAACTGCATTTTCGTCTCGTCTTTATTAGTCTACGAAAATTATTTCTGATTTACTCCCAGTTATTATTTATTAGTGGGGATTTTAGTCTCGTCTCGTCTAGTTTTCGTTCGGTGAAAAATGTGCGTTGACGAAAATATTTTCGTTTAGTTTTCGTTAACGAAATTAACACTAGTGAGTATGTATGTAATGATCTTTCCATTTCTAGAGTCCTGCTCAAACAGTTTGGCTACTGGAAAACTAAAACGGTCACACGTCTTAAACGGGAAGTGGTGCAACTCTGTGCTTCACAAGGCTAAAGACTGTTTGACAACCACAGTACTAGAATATTGTTGGCATGTTGCGTTTGTAAGTCTCTGGAAACAACTGTGGTGGTGATGGCAGAGGAAGAAACGTTTGCATCTTGCATATTTATGACCGACTCTTACACGTATAATTACATTATTAGCAGGCATCACTTTGGTTTGGAGCCGTTGGATGTTCTGAGACTCGATTGTTCACACATATTGGTCGGGAGATGGTGTTGTAACTCTGTCATGTGTGGTCATTGTTTCAGAGCTTTATTTGTGGAAAGGCATTGGAAAATTACTCGCGACTGATCCGAATCCAGCGTTTTATGCTTTCCGTTCAGGCTGGACCGTGTCCTAACCCCACACCCGTCAGGCACTGGATCGGCTCTGTTCTCATGTGGCCCACAGACCTTTCTGTCTGTTTTTCAAGCTTTTGTCTGAAAGTCATAGGACAGGGTTAGCATAACATAATGAGTGCTTTGATTAACTAGCTGTATTGAGTATATGTGACAGCAGTCCCGCTGGGGTCCATATTAAAGGGGACCTTTTATGCAAAATTCACTTTGAACATGGAGTTTGTACATAAATGTTTTGACAGTGTTTGTGCACAACCACCCTATAATGGTAAAAATCCACCATCCCCTTCATTCATCATTCATAAGCAGTCTCAGAATAAGCCGTTTGTGGTTTCTATGCAATGTGATGTCACAAATGCAAAGGCCCCGCCCATGACTGCTGACTATTAGCATAGACTCCGCCCTCAGTGAGCTGTGCACACTCCACCATGTTCATTTCCACGCCAGAGCATTTAACAGCAGCATTCAAGTACGAAATGTATTCTTATTAAAGCTACTAAAGCTATTCAGTCAAGAGCAGTGAGTGATTTTCGAATCGAATCGAATTGCAAGCTTGTGAATCGAAATAGAATCGAATTGTGAAATTTGTGCCAATACCCAGCCATAATATATACATATCTAATATACATATGTGATTTCTTTCCTTGCCATTTATGTTCACAGACATTGTGCGTTAAGCAGAATAAGTCGTGAAAGAGAACTTGGTTTAATACTCACGGGACGCGCCGTCTGACATCCAGCTTTCTGTTCTCGTGCTTCGGGTGTGTGTGCGCTCTGAAAACCATCAGAAGTTTAAACTGATATAGCTTTAAAACGCATGCAGATAAACTTTTATGATGATGAAGAACTGCAATGTCAAATCAAAACAAATAGATGTTTTAGTTTTGGCAAAGTACCAAGGCTTGAACTGCCCTCTTCTGGAAAGCGTGGCAGGGAACAGCAGCTCATTTGCATTTAAAGATACAGTACATGCACGAAAAATGTTTTTCCTTCCACTCAAAATGGTAATTTACAACATGAAATAATAAATAATATGTGGGATATTTTGAGCTGAAACTTAAGACACATTAAGACACAACCTGAGACTTAAGACTGAGATCTACAAATACTCTTCTGCTGCTGTTTATTCGGATTTTTTTGTTTGTTTTTTTGCTACTTTTGTGCAAATTTGTTTCTAATGGCTTCCCTTTGCTCATGAAAAGTGTGTGAATTTCAGATGTATAGATTCAAGGACTGGAAACTCTTTGAAAATAGGCTTTGGTCCTTGAAAGTGTTTGAATGTTAATCCCAAAACCTAGAAACTTTATTTCCTCTAACTATATTTTAATATACTCCATTTATTCTAGAATGTGATTTTAATATATTCTTATATCTGATTTGTATTTATTGTTTGAAATTGTTGTTTGAAAGCCGATTTTAGACTTTTTTTTTTTCATTGTTCACTGAAATGTGGGGGTATTGGTTTATATTGGATTTAATTTTACACCGTATTTCCCCCCGATTGATTTTAGTGTTTAATGCTTTTTAAAAAAAAAAAAAAAATAGATTTGGAATTTTAGGAAAATAAATTTACCTATTGAACAGAGCCATACTTATTGAAATCGGCCATTTCATTTTTAGATCCATGCATCCATAATTGCATATTTGCTTCATGTTCTTGAGAAAATTGTTAATTTATTTAGCTAATCCAATATGCTATAAAAGTCATGTGACTCATGATCCTGCAGCTGCTGGAAAATGAAGTCACTGATTTCACCACTCAAGACTGTGAACTTTTAAGTGTCTCATCTGGATTTGATTTTTATAAACAAATGAACTGCAAAGAGGATCTTTACTTCTTCTTCTTGAGGATTTTTCTTGCGAGTTAATTTGAGTTCCATACAGAGACATTTCCGTAACTCTTGGCTGTGTTCCTGACGTGTCATGAGCTTCCGCAGGGAGATTGCGGTGGGATTTACTATGGTTGGTTATGTGTTCTCCTAGTTTTCTTTGCAGTCCTTTATTTATGAGTACTCCTCCTCTCTCTGTTGCTTCTCCTTTTTAATCACACTCCATTTACAGCTTTCACCAGATCTCTTCTGTTCACTCCTGCAGAGTTTGCATTCCTCGGCTCGGCACTCGTGAGATGTCTTGAATTCCTCTCTGTCTTTGTGTCATTTCTTGGATGAGAGCTGGAGAAATCCACACTGGCTCATAAAAAGCAAAAGTAGCTTTTTATTCACTCAAGCTTCTCCCTCTCTTTTTCTTTAGAGTGTCTCTGACCAATGACTTAGGCCCTGTTTACACCTGGTATTGAGATGCGTTTTAACTCAATCAAATCACAAGTAGGCGAGGGACGCATTCCCGTTTACACTTGGTGCTTTAATCCGTCTCTTTTGTCCACTTTCAAACACTTCTGTCCTGATGTCTTCAAAAGAAGGGATTATGGGAGGGTAAATCTTTAGATCTAAAAGACTTGTGCAATTTACATATGAATGCACACAGATTGTGGGAAAACATACAGAGAGCATCAGCTTTCGTTTCTGCTCTGACAGCCTCAAGACCAGCCGAACGCTGTGAGTGTGTGTTAGAATTGTGAGAGAACATTGCGCTTGGTACGTTTCTCCTCTTCAGACCAAACTTGGGTCTTCAGCTGATAGTTTAAATCCCGTCTGGCTAGAGCTCTTCTCATAATGTTTACTCATTCGGTCAGTAGGCGGAGAGTAGACGGTGTTTGAACACATTCGACCACATGAGCTTCTACTCTACCAAAGCAATCCGGTCGAATGAGTTTTCGATGACCTCTGGAAGTGGTTGAAAGTGGACAAGCTCAAAACGTTTACACCTGTATTTAGTGTTGTCCACTTGTGATCCGATTGACCGAAACGCATCTTAATGCCAAGTGTAAACAGAGCCTTACTCATTTACTATATAGTGACGTCTCTTTTTATAGCAGTCCGGAATCTAACAAACTTGTGCTCATTTTTAGGTTCTCTTTGTGTAGGTTTTGGTGGGTTCAAAATTGTAGTGATTCAAAATTGATCTTGCACTGTCTCAAAACCAATAGCCAAATAGTTATTTAGTTCACTTTTACCATTCAATGAAGTCCTGCAATGTTTTTTTCATTGTTAAAGGAGTAATTCACTTTAAAAAATTTTTTTGCTGATTTCTCACCCCCATGTCATCCAAGATGTCCATGTCTTTCTTTCTTCAGTCGAAAAGAAATTAAGGTTTTTGAGAAACATTCCAGGATTTTTCTCCATATAATGGACGTCATTGGGAACCAAACGGTTCAAGGTCTAAGAGACACTTTCAGTGCAAATTTCAAACTGTTCAAAGGGCTTTAAACGATTTCAGACGACGAATAAGGGTCTTATCGAGCGAAACCATCGCTCATTTTTTACAAAAAAAAATAAATAAATAAATGTTTAAGTTTTATAAGCTCAAATGGTTGCCTTGCTCTGTTCTGTGTGACTCTCCTGTTCGAACTCATTCATCAAAATGAACGAATCAGTTTGAGTCAATCCGTTCTTTTCGTTCGTTTATGGAGAAGCATTTTTTTCCATATAATGGACTTCAATGGGAACCAAACAATTCAAGGTCCAAAAGCGAAACGATCGCTCATTTAAAAAAAAAAATAACAAAGTTTAAGTTTTATAAGCACAAATGCTCGCCTTGCTCTGTTCTGTGATGCGCGTTCGTGACTCTCCTGTTCGAACTCGTTTATCAAAATGAACAAATCTTTTCCAGAGTCAATTCGTTCATTTCGTTCGTTGAATGAACCAAATGACAAGAAAAAAGATTCGTTCATTTTGATAAACGAGATTGAACAGGAGAGTCACGAACACGCATCACAGTACAGAGCAAAGCGACCTTTGACCTTTTGAAACTATGTTAATTTATTAAATGAGGGATCGTTTTGCTTGATAAGACCCTTATTCATCGACTGAAATCCTTTAAAGCCCTTTGAACAGTTTGCAGTTTGCACTGAAAGTGTCTTTTGGACCTTGAACCGTTTGGTTCCCATTGAAGTCCATTATATGGAGAAAATCCTGGAATGTTTTCATCAAAAACCTTAATTTCTTTTCGACTGAAGAAAGACTGACATGGACATCTTGGATGACATGGGGGTGAGTAAATTATCAGCAAAAGTGAACTACTCCTTTAAATTGTCAAGTTCACTCAAATGCATCATATAATGGAAGTAAATGGGATGCAAGTGTTGACTTAAAGGGTTAGTTCAGCCAAAAATGAGTCATTCATTCACCCATGTCGTTTCAAACCTGTATGCATTAATAGTCTGTGGGATCTAATATCGTTTGGACCCCAAAGCTCTTCAAAATATCTTTCACAGAATGGTGGATATTGATCGCAGAGCAGGACTTTCATGGAGGAACGAGCTGACCGTCGTTCACTGGCAGCATTATGCAATTGAATGGAGGTTTCGGTCCCCCGAGTGAACTGAAGTTAGTTATGGTTAGTGGAGTGAGGCCTGGGTTGGCTCTGCTCTGGTGTAATCATGTGGCTCTGTGATTTAAAGTCCAGGTCACGCAGGCTCCAGAGCTAAAAGTGTCCCACAGGGCCACTCTCAAAGCCTTTAAGAGATGTTTCTGATGCTCCAGTAAAAGTACGTTTTACAGTTTGAAGCCGAGAACGACTGATGTCTCCAGTTTCACACCAGCTTATGTGTTAATAATGTGCAGAATCACAGCAAATGAAGACCCTTCCACACACAGACACTGAGCTCATGGCGTTCACAAGAGGAAATTATTTACTCACCCTGATATCATTTTTATGTGAAAAAACAATACTTCCTTTCTTCTGTGAAACTAAAAGGATTCCCTTTTCCATAGATTTAAAAGCAGAAGGTGGTTTATAATGTCAAACTCTCCAAAACGGACACACACACAAAGTACTCTCACGCTATATTCCAAGTCCTTTGAAATGCAAGTATTGGTGGTTGTTCTTGTACAGTTGGATGTTTCTCAGCTAGTTGTGTTCAATTGAAAAATTTGCATGTACTTTTTCCAATTCAGCCCTGTGCAAAGCATGATGGGAAGTTTGCTTGGGTTACTTAACCTGTTAACTTTTTTTGAATATACATGGAAATGCACATTTCGAACTTAAATGGTTGTAATTCAAGAATGCTTTGGGATATAGACGTAAAATTGGTCTTGTTTTAAAGAAGACGTTTGGCAGGTATTTGTCGAAGTGAAATAAATTAAGAAAGTGAAACAGAAAGGTAATTATAGAAGTTTGAGTTTATGGAAATGTATAATGTAAAAAATATATATATATATATTATATAAAGTACATATTTTCAAAACCTGGGCTACTCTATTTACTGCATAAAAATGAACAAGTTGTTTTTAAATTTTAGGTTGATAACTCAAAAAATTTTGATTTTGTTTGGGCGCAGTACCGAACGCTTCCACTAGGGCACAACCAGACTCCATTACTGCCCATATAAGGGCGCCACCATTTCCATATGTGTTTTGAGTGATATGAACCATCATTTACACAATTTTCATACAATTTATGAAGTAGACATCCTATTCAGAAGTAGTACGGGAAGTTTGTCAGATTTTGATATGAATTCAACCTCTAAGAAACGCATATAAAGAACACGCATGTGTGTTATAGCTTCCTGCCACATCACAAACGGTGACTTTATAATTTTTTCTTTATATTTAAAACATTTTCAGACCTTTTTTTTCTAAAATAATTGAATGGATGCAATCTTTTGAACTCATGGCTTGAAAACAAACTGAGGTTTCTACCTTTTTTTCATGAATTTTCAAAATAAAGGTCTGAACATGCTTTATGAGTATGAAAATATTCTTATTGGCAATTGATAAATTACGGCTCCTGTGTCTTTTTTTTTTTTGAAAATCAGTCACCAAATATGGAAACTAGAAATAGTAAGCTTTCAAATGTTATATAGTTTGTCAATATTACTTAAGGTCTTTTCTAAGATATTATTGTTTTAAAAATATAATGGCAAGCGTCCCACCTGTGGGATGGTGACAGTTAAAAACATGTTATTATGTGGAGTTTTTTTTTTCTCTCAATAATGCAATTTTGACTTGGCGCAACTGATACTCATGTGTGGTTTATTTTCTTAAATTTGGTATATTTTATTTTCCTGTTATGACTTGTTTCAGTCCCAATATGCATGTGTAAATTTACATTATAGGATTAAATAAATTGAGGATTAAATATTTTTATAACTCATTTATAGAAATGCCTTCCTAATTCTCCTTGAAGTGTTTTGTTTGCCCTTGTACTTTTGGATCCCCTACTCTTCCGCACTGTGAGGTGTTTATAGTGTGTGTTTGATGGCTCAGTTGCCCCTGGGTGGTGGCCTGGTTTGATGGATAAAGGCAGGTCACGTCAGGCCTGCCTGAGTTGGCTGAATCGGGTTTAATTGGGCTTTATGGGTTGTTTGGAGCTATTTCAGTCTGAGGTCTCCCCTGGCGTCCGGGCTTCATGTTGGCTGAAGGCCTGTCGCTCTGATATGCGTGTGCATGAATTACTCTCCGGCCTCCAGTTTCCCATGCGTGCTAATGGCGCTTTTAACTCGTTAAAACACCGATTAAGAATTCAGGCTGCGCTTGAAGCCAATTTGTCATGGAGATCACATGGTGTTTGTGAGTTATGTCCATGTGGTGGCCTCTGATTAAAGGTTCACAAACCATTTACAAAAAAAATACAACACTCCACAGTAGTGGCACATCCATATTGTGGGCAGGATGTGTAAATGCTCTCTTCCTGTGATGTCTTAATAGACTGCATATTTAGTTAGTTTGCTATTTTTATCCTGCCTTCGCCATATATAGAACAAGTGCAGCTGAGGACTAAGAGGCAGGACTGATCAAGTCGTTGCCTACTTTTTTATAACAAATGAAACCCAAAAACGGTATGTTTGTGTTGCGGATGAAATTGAACATGCAATTTGCCAAAAATCGAAACCATGATAAACACTCTAAAGATTAATGGAAATACAGAACGAACAGAAATACAAAAACCTGGTCAGAGATCGAGCAACGATTAATTGCATACAAAATAAAAGTTTATTTACACACAATATATGTGTGTGCACTGTGTGTGTGTGTATATATATATATATATATATATATATATATATATATATATATATACGTGTGTGTGTATGTGTGTGTATATATATGTGTGTGTATGTGTGTGTGTGTATGAAGAGTTCAGATGCAAAAGCCTCTAAGTGCCATTTGAAATTTTCTTCTAGAATGATAATTTATCAAGCTTGTATTTTTAAGTTCAGTGATTTCACTTAAATGGCAATGATAATTACCTATTAATTGTTATTTAAGTGAAATTACTGAACTTTAATATACAAATTTGACAAAAAATCATCATTAAAGAAGAAAATTTCAAATGGCATTTAGAGGCTTTTGCATCTGAACTCTTCATATATATATATATATATATATATGTGTGTGTGTGTGTGTGTGTGTGTGTGTATATATATATATATATATATATATATATATATATATATATATAATTATTATTTTGTGTATATACACGCATGCATTTAAGAAAATGTTATATACGTAGATATATTTTTACATAATTTATATTATATATATAATTATATATAAATAATTTATATAGAAATAACACTTTTTTTTTTTTTTTTTACATATTTCTAATATGCATGTGTGTGTATTTATATATACAAAATAATTATACACCGTGCACACACACACACACACACAAACACAAACGTTTGTTTAGGATGCGATTAATTGTTGCCGAGCACTAATTATTTATTTTTTTAAATGTAACAATTCCCATTTATTTCTGTTGGGTTATTTCTTTAAGCGGTCAATTTGACCCACATATTTTTGTTCAAAATTAGTTGCACATTCACAAAAATAAATAAAATGTTCTTTTGATTCCGAAGACGATTTTTCAATTTAGCAAGTTCTCATGCATTTAATATGTTGATGTTTGACAAGCTACAATAGAGGTTTTTTTTTTTTTTTTTTTTGCTTATTAATTTCACATGGAAACCATTGGGCAGGTCAGTATGCCCCCAGCCCAAACATCTTTTATAAAACACATGTAGGTTTCAACTTTACATGCACATTAATGACATGCGCATTCTCAACAGGAGGGTTGCAGGATTGTGCAGTGCAGGGCTCATTATGCAGGGTGTGTGTGGGAACGGCAGTAAACAGGATCTTTCCCTCCGTCCTAATCACAGCCCTGCTGTACAATACGCAGTAAAGCGTCCGCCGCCGTCGCCACCGCGGGACAGAGAGCACAGCGCAGGACGTTAACCCTTCCCTTCAGCACATCAGGATCTGTCCTTTATTCCCATTCACAGCGCTTTGTCTGAGATTACATGTTTATTGAACATATACAGTAGTTCAGACTCAAATCTGATGGGTGGACCATTGCTTAATGGCTGATATACAGACACATCATGTTGAATTCTTTAATTCTAGTATGGAAGTTGTTCTGTACTAGGCAAAACAATTCTCGAATGCATCGCAATTCTCTCTCTAGCGATTCTGAATCAATTTTAGTTTTTTTCCAGCGTTCTCATGATGGCACTAGAGACTGTTGTATTCTGCTTGCTATAAATTACACACAATTGGTATTTTTGGTATAATTGGTAAAATTGGTATTGATACAAACGTATTTTTAAACTTAAACAATGGTCGATAAATATGGCAATGAATGTATTGCTCATTGTTAAAGGTGCATTGCGCAACATTTCATGTTAAATATAGCCGTTTTTCTAACCCATACATGGTTAAACAATCGCCTAATGGGCTGAACGAGCCCTTCTCTGATCACTGCGATTTCCTTTATAATCCTGTACAGTCAAATAAATAAGAGGGATTCGGCACGGACTTTGAGACTGGACGTGATGTCATGCGCATTCACGCTCACCTGGCTATGTCTGGCAGGATTGTGTGTTCGCCGCCATTCTCCGTATCAGCGAAGAGTGATAACACAACTTTAGTCAACTTTCCACAAAAGTAGAAGATGGATTCAAAGAGACCGGCTTGTAGTTCATTCCAAACCCAACGCAAACTCCACGCAAGACAAAGAAAATAAAACTCTTGTCTAGTGCAAGACGTCAGAATAAGACGAGAGTCGACATCGGGAAGCTTTCCGGTCTGCTCTAGGGCTCAAACGGGTCCTATACAAAGTAATAACTTATATTGTTCATGAACGCGTTTCCAAAATAATACATGATGCAGTAAACGCATAAAACAGTTCAACATGGAGATAGATGGAAACAAAAACCGAAGTTTTCTACTACTCCCATTTCCCCCTCACACATAATTGTGTAATTGACTCAAATGCCTTTTCTTTCATATATTCAAAATGACTTGCAGATGTATAACTTTATTACCTCTGAAGACATTACGACTGTAACAAAAGATGTGTGCGGCTGATGCTCCTTTGGTTATGAACAGCTCGCGCAAGCCTGCGTGTGTGTGGCCCATGAGCGAGCACACCTGGTTGCAGTTTCGCTTGTCTCCAGAGGGGGCGTACTTCTGTAAAAACTCAGATACTTGCGCAATGCACCTTTAATGTCAGGGGCTGTTTGTTTTACTCAACACCATTTAACTAAAATGTAAAACTTTGTATGCATTTTAGCTGTTAATTTACACGACAAAGGCATTTTGGGAGCCTGAAAATGGGGTAACAAAGTGCAAGTTTTTGAAAACAGTCTCTGCGTCTTTAGTGTTTCATCCTCGCCCTCTAATGGCCTGGCAGCAGAATACTGCGTTTTTAGTTCTTTTTGTGGAAAACTCACTGGAAAAAAAGGAAATGCTTATCGTTGGTGTGTAAACGTACCCTCAGTTAACGTACCAGGCCTAATAAACTGAATACCATTTTTAGTTTTTTTTTTTTGTATTTTTTATCTGTACAGTAGCAGAAATAAAAGCCATGTTTCATTGTGTCTAATGGTGAATCTTCAGTCTGAGCGGTCACGTCTTTCTCTAACACTTTAGCCCCTTTCACACAGCGCATCGATCCTGGGCAATTGCCAGAACGCCTTCTGTGTGAACGCAAACACGACCTGGGATTGATAGCGGCATCGTTGTCGGGTTGGGGACCTAGTAACATTGCCGGAATCAGTCCCAGAACGTGCTGTGTGAACAAAGTCAAGACAAATGCCTTAAGGGGTGTGTCATAGTGATGACGCTCGCACCATCGCGCGACTCTGTTGCTCTTAGAACAAAGTTTGTGTTCGTCATCAACAAAGAAAGGACGAACAAAAGCCTGCAAACTGGAACGAAGCAGAGACCAGGAGCTCCTCACTATCTGTGCTGATGCTGAGATCGTTCACCGGCTCTGTGGAACATACCGTGTACGCGTACGCATACCGAAACTGCGTGGGTATATATTTTCGATATTTTCGATGCGTACGTTACACGTCTCATCCTGACGTCATGTGTCTTTCCGGGATCTTTACGGATTGTGTGTGAACTAGAGGTCTTCACGGGTCCACTTGGATCCGAAAACCCGAGGTCCGACCCGAGCGGGTTCGGGTCCAAAACTCCAACGAGTGTCTCGGACACGGATCGGGTTCGGTATTAGTGGCCTCGAGTCTCGGGTAACTTAAAATTAATATGCCTTTTCCAAATGGACCCGAGAAGACCCGAATTATTTTAAACAATATTGGGCATTTAACAAAATTGCAGTATTTAAAACAACTCTGACCGTTCTGACTTTTTTTAAGTGAGATAGCGAATCTTTTACGAGCAATGGGCTATAAGCATAAGCACGGTTGCCTCCGCATAATGCATTTATTTACTCAGTTGCTCGCTTCACTAACCAACCCCTCCGTTTGCCAAGAAGAACTAGTGCGCCATCATGTGGATGGATGTTTGACTACGTGCAAGTATTTGAATTGTCGTTTAGCCAGGCCTGTCAATCAATTTTAAAAATACGCGATACTCTCAGACAAGCATGGAGACGATAACAGATATTGTGAAAAAAGGGAAAACGAATATGTAGATCAGAAAACATCCAGGGTCGTCATCGCTGTGGGCAATTTTTGTGATCATCATTTGTGAAGAAAAAGATTTGTGGAGTTAAATGCGTTGATGCAATAATGTTCCCATATTAATATTTGGTTCAGAACGTCCAATTCGACCTGCTATTGCGGTGCTAATGCCCGTTTTTTTAATCAAATTTTATCTAAACAACTTTGTAACAACGGGATTGTAGGCTAAATAACACAATTTTAGTAAAAGTCAATGACTGGGAGATTGAAAATCTGTTAGGCTACATTTTAAAAAACAGCCATCGGTAAATTGTACCCTGTGGTGGTTCAAATCATCGTATGGTCCCAAATAACATTATGCCAAATGTTATAGGACTAAAGGCCAATTTATACTTCTGCGTCGAGGGTACGCCGTAATGTGCGGCGTTGGCTACGCACGTAGGCGACGCCGTTATGAGCATTTATACTTCTGCGTTCAGGTCTTGGTTGCTCTGCAGTACTGCTCCGAAACGCTAGTTGGCGGCGGAGAGTTTTAATGTGTTTAGATTCCTCGCGGCTAGGTTACTACAAGCAATAGCGATTGAAAGAGAGCTGATCATGTTGGAGTTGGAGCTTATTGAGGTGGAAAAACAGTTCACTTTAGTGAAATTACTAAAACTGAAAGGCAGAAATGAGAGAAGACGTCGGAGGAGATGGTACGTGTGGAAATCATAGACAGTGGTGGAAATGCGTGAGAAGGTACGTGCGGAAATGCGTAGGAGGAAATGCGATGATACCAAGCCGACCAATCACCGATCTTGCGGTCCGCGTCGTCGCGACGTGTAGTTACATTTTTGAGGAGGTGCGCGTCAGGCGACGGCGAAGGGTACGCGCAATGGGACGCGTCTGTGCGTATGCTACGCCGTACCTACTGCGCGCACCCTACGCAGAAGTATAAATTGGCCTTTAATGGGTTACAGTGATGATGTGTGATTACACTTGCGCGTCTATGTTAAGTGCATTTTTGAGAAACGCATGGCTGCAGGCTGTGCTCACTGTGAATGCCGTTTACGTTCGGGTCCAGTCGGGTCCTAAAGGTAATGCCGTCAGGTCGGGTCGAACTTGGGTCTAATTTTTTCGGGTCTGTCTCGGGTCGGGTACAGTTTTTAAGACCCAAGAAGACCACTAGTGTGAACGCACTCACAGATCCCGGAAAATCACTGGCAGTGTGAATGAACCGAAATCAAACAATCCCGGGTCACATTACCCGTGTATTTTCCAGAATCTCTGTGTGAAAGGGGCTTTTTAGACCATGTTTAATGTCTCCTGTGCAATAATACAGATGTTTCTAAAAGCATTGATGTAAACCATTTCATCATTACGATCCCTTGCGTGGTACGGGACCTTTGTTACGCCAAGGCTTTGACATAAAGACCTCAGATGTTGTGTGTAATTTTTGCTCCCTGAGTAACATGTAATTATTTCGTGCTATTGTATGGCTATTGTGCAGCTGCCCATATTTGAGACTGTGTTTCTGTCTCTGCGGTCTTTATACATTATGTTTTTGAGCCCATTTAGGAGACAGAGAGGATGAAAGGCTGTTGAAGCAGCGGTTCTCGACTGCTTTTGCTTCAGGACCCAGAGAAATCTTTCGGCATCCAAATACAGTTCCAGAATAACACCCATTTAGCATTTTTGGAGGAACATTTTCAACTTCAGGCGTATTATCTGTGTTTAAATTTTTAATTAACTTTATACAGTCGTGGCCAAAAGTGATATCCGGAGAGGATATTTGTTTTTAATGACCCTACAAGTTCAGCTTAACCATTAAAATATGTGGGAAATATTTAACATTTTTTAAATATGAAGGAAGAATTAAGCACTAAACTTGGTTAGGTTATTGATCTGACAAAATTATTTGGCAAAAAAAAAAAAACAACCTACAGGTACATGTTTTATTGTACTATGCAAAAAAATAAAAGGATACATTGACTAAAACTTGATAAGTTATCTATTTTCCATTGGCAGATGTGTATAGTTTATTTGTCTAACAGCCTGGCAAAAAATATGTCGGCATGTTTCATTGCGTTATCACAAATAAAATATAAAAATATTTTATTCATTTATGTTATGATTCCTTTTCTTTCTTTTTTTTTTTTTTATCCAGGCTTGGTGTGGTTGTTTGTAGGGCTGCACAATTTGGCCATTTATTTTCTGTTTGTATATCATAATTGCTTATTATTATTAAGAAAAATAATAATTAATTACTATTATTATAAAATTAAATATATGTTTTATGACTGTCTTAATTTCTCAAATATTATACGTTAAACCATCGAATTTGTATTTTGATGGAAAACTGTCGGGAGCTCTAACTTTTTGTCGATAAGTGCTTCTTGTGTGTAGATTGTTGGTGGATGTTTTGTCTCCGAATGCACATAAATGACCCAAACGCCATCTAAACAGATGTAGATTGAGTTCATGTGGAGCAGCATTTAACCGAGCCGTGTAAATGAACACAGAGCTGCCCCCCCAACAAGACACAAAAGTGTGTGTGTGAGAGAGTTTGAGAGAGAGAGATGATAAAAAGAGGGTTATGTGTCCAAGAAAAGCCTCCTCTCTGTATTCATCTTGGGTCAGTCGGTCTCTGTAACGAGTGTGTTGAGCTTCTGCCGCTGAGAGGTCGGCTGTAAATAAGCGGTTGGATGACAGCGCTGACCACCAGCTCGGCCCTTTTTAGGAGACGGCGTTCTGGATCCGAGAGGCAACGAGAAACACCCATCTGTCCGGGATACATGGGCACGGCACACTGGACAATAAAGTCTTCGTCCGCGCCACAGGCCGTAGTTAATGTCAACACATTAGCTTCTCATTAAGCTGTCCGTTCAGTTCATGAAGACAGAGACATGTGTTTTAAAATGCCACTGCAACCTCATAAAGACAAAATAGGATGACTTCATTTTGGACCTGTGTTTGTGTTTCTACTCCTGGTTTTTCTTGCTTGAGAGCTGTTTTCCTGCTCAGTTGAAAGGCTGTTTTGGCACCGTTTGTGTGAGCTAGAATTGAATTAGACAGGTGGCAGTGGGATACCAAAACACAGCGTTGGTGAGCATAACAAACCTTTGAACGGTAGTGTATATTCATATTTTTTAAATGACCCCCATTGAATATGAATGGGTGTTATTTGGTGTCTGTTTGCACTCTTGCGCTACATTTAAATGGGTCACAACTAGGGCTGTCAGTAGGGTTGGGTATCGAGAATCGAGTATCGATTGGAACCGGGACTAACTTTTAGTTTTTCCCGGAATCGTTCAAAAGTAAAAATTTCGATTCCTAGTTTCGATATTCGAAGAAGCGTCTACCGGAAGTGTTGGCATAACCGCACGAGTCGAACATGAGTAGCTTACGTCGGCGGTCCAAAGTGTGGCTTCATTTTTCTAAAAATAACGAAATCTCGGCAAAATGCAAAATTTGTGACAAAAGGAGTATTTCCTTCAGAAAGACCGTTGGTTAGCAAGGTTAGCTAAACTTTTTGACCCTGCCTCTAAAAAGAGTCGGAATCGAGAATCGTTAGAAACCGGAATCGAAACAAGGAAACGGAATCGGAATCAGAATCGTTCAAATTCAAACGATACCCAACCCTAGCTGTCAGTTTAACGCGTTATTAACCGTGTTAACGCAAACCCATTTTAATGGCGTTAATTTTTTTATCATGCGATTAACAGTCTTTTTGTCCTAGCAAACTACTTTTTTCACATGCTTTTGCAACAGGACGTGGCATGCGTCCTGCTCCATTTCGTCGTCTCGCGCTCGTCATCCACTCAAAGCCGGTTCGCAAGCTCAAACGTGTGTTTGCGGCGTGCCTGTTGTTTTGTTTACGGTCTAGATCCGCTTGCGCTTTTTTCGAAGAAGCAACAAAACGTCCTCGCGCGGCGCAAGCCATTGAAATGAATGGGTTTCAGAACGCAGCGCGAGGACGTTTTGTGCCGCACACACTCGTTTCGGCTTGCGAGCTGGCCGAATAGTAACGTTACTTTTGAGTGGATGACGAGCGCGAGACGCCGAAATGGATGCCCTTAGACGATTCTGAATGGAAAGTTTACTTTTAAAAAGTTGCCATATTGTCCCATTGACAAGATCAAGTGATCTGTGTTTTGTCGTTGTGAACTGAGCGATCGTCATCGCAGCACGTCCAGTCTGAAACACCACTTGATGATGTCCAAACACACACACACACACACACACAGATGATGCGAATTCTCCACCCCCTCGTCAATATCAGGACCTCGTCAGTATTTCTTTCACCCTTTTATTGATAGACAGTGTTACATTGTGTGAGAGATTATTTATATATGTTAGTGTGAAATTGAGCACTATTCCAATGTTATTTTCAATTATAATTTTTCCACTTTTCCATATTGATAAGAGCATTAAGATGAGAAAAAAATAATGTAACAAAAAGAAATCAAGAGACATTTAGAATAGATAAAAATGTTAGTTAACTATGACATTAATGCGATTAATCGCGATTAAAATATTTTAATCGTTTGACAGCACTAGTCACAACACTTTTATATGTATCCCCTCAACTTATTGTATAATTTCAGCATTTTTAATCAATGCCCCCTGTTGTGATTGGCTTACCCCATTGCATATGAAAAGTGGCTGTGCCACGACACTCTCATCAGGATAGCATTTAACCTCAATCATCCATTTATGGTGTCATTTATCATTAGCCTTTTGTCTCTGTGGTATTTCTGGAAATCAATCAGGCCAAGACTCTCGCTCCAGCGAAGTGACGTTCTGTCCCGTGATACAGTAATGACAGTCGAGGGTTGTTTGCGTCTGAACCATCTGTGGTATGTGCTGTGACTCTTCAGGATTTTCCCTGATGCTGCTGGCTGGGGTGACCGGGTTAGCTACTTTACATAACTCATCAGCTTTATTTGAAAAAAGTTTTTCGCAATAACTCAGGGGTTAATGCTAGTAAACTTCATGCATGGTGAACCTATCCAGGTTTTTGACCTTATTTTGCCAAACAGTTGGTAGTTGAAGATATTCAAAAGTCCAATCCAACACAGTAAGAGAGTTTAATCAATAGCAGGAGTCTAATTCCCAAAGCTGACCAGAAAGTATTAACCCATTTACTCCTAAAACGTCAGCTAAAAACGCCTATAAAAACCTATGTTGTTCTAGGATAAATGTCCTTATCTCCTGAGGGTTTTCTGAAAAAATACTAAGAATTGTCAACGTCTACTAAAACCTTAATATCTTAGCCTCTGTAGCACTTAGAAACATGAAATAAAATACATTTTAAAGGTAAGAATCACAGCTTTTATTTAAACATGCTTCCTTGGAACTCACATAAAACATTTTTCTAAAAATTCTCAAAAAATAAATTTAATAAAAAATATAAATCAATTATATAAAATATCACAAATAATATTATAAAACATGCCAACACTGAACAATTCATTTTATGAGAGACCAATCGACAATCGACCTCATGTGTATTTGAACCAATGACAGTGCGTTTTATGCTGCACATGTCATGAAAACTTTGACGAATACAAAATGCTGCGCAACGCAGTAACCGGCGGTAGATGTAATGTTGCGGCGCGCAGCTTCCGTTAAATAAGATCCTCCTTTATTATATACATGTAACACAAGTCTTGTTGTCCACAACTAATCGTGTCTGAATAAAGTCTGTAGCTTAACCGCATATTATTTGAAGCTATTCTAAGACTAAAATGACTGTATATCACTTTCATAAACGGGTTTGAAATGAGAAACAGTTTTAAAAACGAACTAAAAGTAATATTTAAAAGCTGCTTTGGTCTCGAGTTGCAAAATCATGTGACGTGTGTGCACGTGTTATTTGAAGGAATTATATTCTATTACAGTTTTTATTATTTTGAAGGCTTATATTTTCTGTCCATTTCAATTTTATTTGAATTCTTAGTAATTGAACATGCTTGTTGTGTTTATTAACGCTGTAGGTTCAATTTATATTTAGTTATTTATTTTCCGTAGTTTTAGTGCTTAAACGTATTTCAGTCCATTTTCAGGGCCACATTGAATGACGTTTTAACAGTATTCAAATAGAAATGTGTATTCTTTCACAATATTGCTGTTTTTACTATATTTTTGATCAAATACTGTAAATGCAGACCTGGTGATCATAAGAGACTTCTTTCAAAGACATTTAAAAATCTGACTGACTCCAAACTTTTGATTGTCTCGACACCGCATCTACACTGCAAATCTATTTCTTCTTCGTGTCAGAAGTATATTTCAGAAATAATCAGTTTACTGTCAGAGATTCGTTACATCTTGTGCAGACAGCATCACTGATTATAATGGGTTCTGTTCAATTTTACAGCACTCGCATCTGGTGACGTGGTGTTAGTGTATTTTAAAGGGGTGGTAAAGTATGATTTCACTTTTCTAACTTTAGTTAGTGTGTGATGATGCTGTTTGAGCATAAACAACAGAATCAAAGTTGCGACGCCCAAAGGAAGATATTTGCTTTAAAAGGAAAGGACTACAACAAACAGCTGGTAGGAACTACACAAGCTTCCTCCCGGGGTAGTGACATCCCCAACCCTAAAATTGTGAGTGAGCTCAAACTTTAGCATCCATTTTTTTCAAATGCAATAGAAAGTCACTCTGTGTGCATCTCACAACTGTTCCTATATGAGCGATTTATAGATTATCATGACGGAATATGCTAGTTGAAGATAGTTAACTCCACATCAGCAACATAACTTCATCAACTAAACATTCAGAGACGTCCTGTTGCATTCTACATGTTGTCACTTCTTCTTGAGCCTCTCCATCTTTGACTGACTCCGTTTTAACATTAAAGGGAGAACAGTTTCTGTCATTTTAGTGCGTCTGCGTGAGTTGATCGCAGCTGCTAAGTGAAACTCCGCCCTCTGCAGGAGCTCATTTGCATTTAAAGGGACAGACACAAAACGGTGCGTTTTTGCAAACCCTCAAAAAGTGACAACTTTAACATGCTCTATAAAAATATCTGGGGGGTATTTTGTGCTAAAACTTCACACACACACACACACACACTCTGGGGACATCAGAGACTTATTTTACATCTAGTGAAAATGGCATTTTACCACCCCTTTAAGGCATGAAACAAAATCTGTGTTAAAAAAGGGGATACATTAGCATATAACGTCCGGTTTCATTTTCTCTTTCAGGTCAAACACTATCATTACACCTCAACAGTTTGTAGATTCTTGCTGAGCAAGATTGTTAAACTGTCGACATGTTTATATCTAGCTACCGGAGTAACATCTGGTTTATTAACATGAACTTCAGAAGGAAACTCTTATGACTCCCTCGAGTACTGAGGTTTGTTACCGGCATAGTAATGCACTTTAGGTTGGTTCGGTGGAAGAGCAGACCTCCAGTGTGTTGGCCACGTTTGTTCCTAGTCTAATGCTGTCTGAATCTAGCTGCTGCATCTCCTGGCCAGGTGTGTCTTAAACTAAATCTCAATCAGAAGAATAAGGTCTGGTCGGCCACGCTGCAGAAAACGCCTTCAGTCACACCCTTGCATACTTGCTGTCTTATCGAAATCTCACACCCTTGCTAACACACAACCTCAAGATTCTCCCGCTGTGAGTCTCAGTCTGCTGGTATCTGAGGCATCAGAAGCAGTTACAGCGACTCCACGTCTCTGGCGCTTCACCAACTTGGATATAAGCTGTGGAATTATTGTTATTCATTTAATGGTCATGTCTAAAGTCAAGTCAAATTATATATCACTTTATGTGAGGGCATTTTATGGATGCGAATACAGTTGGACATCCTTATGTTTTTCCAGAAAATGTTATTGTTAACACATTGCACTAAAACTTACTGGCTTCACTCACACAGGGTATAAATGCTTCCCAAAATGTTTTGAATAACTTTTTGAGGACCCCTACACACACACATACACTTGATTATTTTATTTGCAATGACCAATGCTGATTAAAACAACACAGCATCCAAATATTCACAGAGAGCCTGTTAATATATTCCACATGACAATACACACATCGACAATAGGCACAACCACACGAATATAGAAATAAATAGACTATGGATAGAGGTGACATCGCCTTCTCCAAACATGCAGACTGCCTAAATTTGAAATTTAACTCAACAGTATTTTTGGATACATTTTTGTCAATAATATATATATATATATATTTAAACTTTATGGATTTCTTAAAAATCTGTTTTGACTTTTTTGTTCTGAACCAAGAATTTGCTTTCGCCACCAAACCCGTGTCGGAATAAATCAATGAAACATTTATTTATTTGATATTCCATGAATTCTTCAAAAAAAAAAAAAGTTCTCATCCTCTGAAAATGTCATTGAGGGTCCGAAACAAGTTTTTTCTTTTTTGAAGAATTCATGAAATATCAAATACATAAATGTTTAATTGATAAAATCACAGCAGTCTTTTCTAGGGTAAAAACAGCCAGATCTGAGAAACTGGACAGATGTAATCTACGTCTGAGAGTAATTCGTCACGGCTTATAAGTCTCCCGTTTCATTTGCAACTTGTCATTGTTATTATGAGAGCTTTAACAGAAGATCTAGTCAATGGATTTGGAGTTCATGAGGTTCATCTCAACTTTGAAGGATGTTTTCTGAGTGAAATGGTAATGTTTGTCCACTCGAGTGCTGAAATAATCGAATGCGGACCCATCTGTATGATGACTGGAATTCATATTTTAGATAATACATTTGACCCACATCGCTCAAGTGTTGAAGGAATTGGCGTGTGGTGCATGTTGCTGGTGTAGTTTCTTCTGTGTCTTTGTGGAGCTCCACAGAAAAGAGAAACCTGCTGAACTTCAGCAGATGCGCAGCTATGAAACGCCAAACATGTATGTCCTTTTTATCTCAAGTAAGATCAAGACTTATATAATTACGCAGATTACAGAACAAACCAAAATCTTTCCGCAGGAAACCAGCGCAAGGACGCGTGCTCTTGTGATCTGCTGCTTTGCACCTGTTTTTCTCCTTTTGAAGAACTGGCTTTGCGGCAAGATTTGTCAGTTTCGTACCTCGTAGAGTCTTATGAGTCCTGCAGATGTTGAATCGAGCCTTTGCAGCTGTGACCTGCCTTTTATTTGTATCAGGTTAACAGAAAAACTGTTTGACTGAAGTCATAATGACTACTGACATTGAGGTATGCACATCAAACTCAATTCATAATCTGCAGCAAATGGTGTTTTCAGTCTGCGCTAATAAATAAATGCAGTGTTCAAATACATTGAGCTTCAGTGCTCATTCAAGCAATGAGACTTGCAACATATCCAGAGACCTCAGACAGGAAGGTTTCTGTGTTCTGATTTGAATATCACGTTTGATCACCTTTGATTATTATTTGCTTTTAATTATTATTGAGAATGACCCAAGCCGGAATCAGACATTGGTTGCCCGATCAGGTTGTTCTGTACTGTTAACATAAAAACAAAACGTAAATGTCCAGGTATACATAATTTTCTGCGTTCCGTCTCATGCAAAGTCGCAGTGATTTCGAAGTATACTCAAGCGCGTATGGACAAGTTAAACACATGAATGTGTAGGGTATCTGGACTGTGTCAGTTGGGACTCATTCAAATGAAAAGATTTTAACCTTTGACCTGCGTCTAGTAATTCACCAGTGAGCACCAGGAAGTCTTTTTCCTAATGGCGTTCATTGACACTTTCATAGTGAACGTGAGTTAAAACAAAAACATCCATAAAACCAGCGATGAGCCAGACCCATCCGCAGGCCACGTGACGCTCCGACGTAACACACATCCACATGCCTTCGAAGCTGCCACAGAAAGAGCAACTGTGCAAGTATTAGTTTATCGAGCATTAAGATTGTGTTTTTCCGTGTTCTCTCAAAGGTTTGCGGTCTGTAATTTGCCACTCTCCTTCACTCTCTCTCTTTATTTATGCATTCTCTTTCATTGTCGTTGTATTTTGTTGTAAAAACAATTTATTCCTTGTAACGTTAGTAACCGTACACGTAGTCTTTCTTTATGAAATTCATTATATTCATTTATTGATTCTGTCTCTTGCTCATATACAAGTCCCTTTAATGTACGATCCAAAGCTACGTGCTTAACAAAGTTATTGATACTTAAAAAGGTATTGTTATAGAACAGGGAAGTTGAACCTTGTGGCCAGAGGAGGAGCTTCTTTTCGTTTGTGAGGCAGATGATTCGATCATTAATTTATCCCTTTGGGAACTGATCATAATTCGTTCAACAGGTCGTCTGTAACTTTTCCCTTCATGGGTAATTTTGTCATTTGTAGGTGATTCCCCGATCATGTTTCATGATTAGTTATTAAAATTATATTCCTGGTATCTGAGCTAATAGGAATATCCTAGGTTCCCTACAAATGGTGTAAATACTTTCTTATTCCAGATGTCAGAGGGCAGCACTGATGATAAAAATTAAGTTGTTGAAACGCGGGTGAATGAAGAATATTGTGGGCTCGAGTAACCAATGTTTTGCAAATTTGGTACGTTGCTACAACACTCTGCAATTCAGCAGAATTCAGGCAGTATGCTATGAAACGTGAAAGCAATGTTAAGATTTAGGGATTTAAAATGCATCTATGGCTGATTTTATGTTTGCTATTGGGATTTTTGATTTCACATTTGGATTTTGGTTTAGATTTTGCTATTTCGTGAGCTTAAAGAGTAAAATGGAGCCTAAACACAAACATTTAATTTATTTTTCAATGAAAGATAGACTTGATGTGGTAGTGTGTTTACAGCTTTTTGGCTGATTTCTGACTTCAGATGTGTTTCAGCTCATGTTCTCTTTCCTTCCAGTCGGTGGTGAAGACGGGTCGGCTGCTCATCAGTCATGAAGCTCCGGTGACCGGAGGCTTTGCAGCTGAGATCAGCTCTACTGTTCAGGTAAGAAGCAGATGCTAAATCAAGGCTGATTACGTTCAGGCAGGGCCTATTAACACTCGCCAAGCTCCAAATGCAAGTAAAAATTGGCGTTGACGAGTATATGAAACAGTGTCGATCGCCAGTTGGCCCATAACGTTTTTGAGAAGATGAAATGTTGATGAACAAACATGAACTTCACTCGGGACAGTGCTGCATCGTCACGAAAGTTTAATCCTTGCCAATTTACATATTCCAGCTCAAGAAGAAACTCAATTCGTTACAAACACGCTGTGTGGGAAGTTTAAACGTCTGTGAGCTCCCAGAAATCCACGTCTCAGACAGTGCACGAATACTAAACTGAGTTCTCTTTCATGTCTTTTTGTGCATGAACGGACAAATTCACACAATTGTGCCAAGAAATGTCTCGTGAGTATCCTAGTACAGCGATTCTCAAACTGGGGTCCGCGGACCACTAGTGGTCCGTGAGGGTACTGCAGGTGGTCCGTGAAAAGGCAAAATAAAATATTTTACCAATAAATTCCCATTAAAAAAGTAAAAAGAATATGTAGGCCTATATTTATAAAAAAAAATGTAAATTAAATTGTCAAGCTATTGTGTGATTCCTAAAATAGGCTAGTGGCGCTCGGCCGTGACGTTCAAGTTCTGTGTCGTCAGAACCACAACACCGGATCGGTGGATAGCAACAGGTTAGGTGAGCATTCATTTATTTAGTTTTTAATATTGGTCTATATTAGAGAGACGATACAAAGAGGAAGGAAAAGATGTGGAGGGTGACAAAGGAAGATACTACGTTCATCGGGCTGGCAAATAGACACCAATGGCTTTTCCTTTTGACAACTTTATTTTCAACCTGGAATAACGTTAGGCCTACTGTGTTTTATTTTAAATGTATAACGTTATAGGGAAGAGGCAAATATGTTCTCAAGTCTACTTTTTGAGGACTTGTAGAACTCTTAAGATTAACATTAATAATCCCCTAAAATCGCTAAAGGTTTTGAAATGCTGGCTATATCCAAGTGTTCTTATTGCTGTATAGATTTCATACTCCATTGCTATGGAAATAAGCCTGTTGTTCAAATGAACCCGATTATAATATGTAATAAATAATATAATATGTGTGATATAATATGTGTATTATGAGGTGGTCCGTGAAAAATCTTGATTACAAATAGTGGTCCTCACACACAAAAAGTTTGAAAACCCCTGTCCTAGTAAACATATTTGGTTATGTTTAGTTAAATTAAACAGTTAAGAAAGAACAGAATCAGTATATTGGATCTGTGCATTAAGTCCTAAAGTGACAACAGCCTAGTATTCCTGCTGTTGTCTGTTTTTAATCTTTATCAAACAAATTAATCTGTTAAATTTATACAGTGAAGACTATCCAGTTTTTATTTGATTACTTTATTAAATTTCTGTACCTGAATACTACTGTTAGACCTACCTGAAAAGCACCGTTTGTTTCATTTGCATCTTTGTTCTATAGTGTGGATATAATTCTATTATTTGTTCTTATTTTATTGTTTACTTGTCTTTAATAATGTTTTAAATCGATATTAGTTAGGCTAGTAGTTTTAGCTGTGGTATTGAAATTGGAATAGAGAATTGTGAATTTACACTGGTATCAACATTTTGGTGTCGTTTGGTGCCTGTTTTTGCAACAACAAAAAAAGTTTCATGGCTGGTAAAAAAAATAATAATAATTTCTTAAGTCTCCAGCCATTGGCAGGGGTGACAAAAAGTTAGTTTTAGCCCCTGTGTTTTTCTTTCATAACACTTCTTCTTCTGCTTTTTGACAGTTTGCCAAACCATATTTGGAAGGAAAAAAAATGTGCCATTTAATTCTAGACCAGTTGCATTACTCTCTCTAGATTAAATTTAGAACTAATCTGACCAACTAATCTATAAACCAAGGGATAACTATTCTTATATTTCAAATTCAAATTACCAATTTACATTTAGATTACTAACTTGTAAGAATAGTACATTTTATGCAAGAGAACATTTTATGCAACCAGCCACAGATATCCAATTATTTGACTCCGTTTCAGTTTTGTCATCGTCGACCATTTAAGTAATGTTGGTTACCATTTACAAAACTATATTTGAGTATTATGAATCCTACCCCAGACGTCTGTTTTGAAACAGAGTAGTGTAATGAAATACTCACAGCGAAGTTCTTTTCCGTTCTACGCTTAGGGGTAAAAAGTTAGAAATACCTCTGCGATATACCGTTAGTGATCATCCAGACGCTGGCCACACTGAAAGCAGCGTTCAGATGAATATGTAAATATGTGCTGTGCGCTTTCATCTCAACAATAAAAATGTGGTCAAAACCTGGTCATAGCGATGTGGATATGTTTGCATCGGCTCTGCGATTCAGCCCCCCCAGTAAAGTCATGTCAGGTTGATTTATATAGCATTTATACAGTAGATTGCTTTAAAGCAACCAGCTTTACAGTATAAAACATGAAAAAAGTGTGTCAGTGCTGCTTTCAATTAAAATTACAACTTCAGTTTCTATTGATGTTATAACACCTAAGATCTCCATGTCAAAGAAGGCAAAGCTTTACAGACCCTACCTTTATGCAATCGCCAATGACCAATGGATGTTCAAACGTGTTTACCAGCCGGAGCAAACTTTTCCATTTAGAAACTTCCGAAACTACCTACAAATGAACTTCTTCTTGGCCTGATTTGGTTTCAAATGACGTCAGACAAAAAACTGAACCAATTGGAACCAATTATGTAACCATTGAGATTGTTGTAGTTAAATTGATTGACTGATTTCATCTATTTATGTTGTTTTATGGCCTTGACAGTATTTATGCATTTATTGTATGTGAACATTAGTATTGTCTGTGTAATGTTTTGTTAGCTTTGTCTTGTTTCGGGAACTACGGATGAAAAATAGCCTCTGGCTAAATACGGTACAATACATGAAATGGTAATTTTATGTAAAAAAAATTGTGCATGGTCCCTTCATAAATAAAGGGGGGAAAAAAACAACTTTTACATCAACCAAACTGAAAACAGCCTTACTTCACATCTCATTTTGTAGTGGAATGATCTGCAAACGTTTTTACTGTATCTGACATTTCTAGATGTCCATCAATCAAATGTCTTTGACCTCTCAGGCAGGATTTGCTAACGCTCTTGTCCGTCAGAGTTACAGCAGTGTTTCAAGGAACATTTCTTATCAATGTTGAAAATCGGCATATTTTTGTGGAAATCCTGATTCATGTCTAGAAAATACAAAAGAACAGCTTGTATTTGAAACCGGAATCTTTGTATATTTTATAAATGCCACTTTTGATCAATTCAGTGCATCTTTGCTGAATTAAAGTAATAACTTCTTTTAAAAGAAAGTGTACTGACCCAAGATTTTGAACAGTAGTGTACACATTCATGAGTCTCAGCGAGCTGGTGCTGATAGTGGAAATTGTATCAAGAGATTCATCCATGCATAGATGCAGGGCCAGTCTTTAAACATGAACGTCATCTGTCACGTTTCCATTGACGTCAAAGTTTGTTAAAGCACCTGTGTGTGTGTGTGTGTTTGAGCACGGTGGGCATGCATGAGTCAGCCGGATGTCCACAGATAATGGCACTGAACAGAAAAGTTGCTAAAAAAAGGATATTAGCTACATGTAAAACCTGAACTGTGGTCAAGCTACTGATGTCTGTGATAACGGCGGCCCCCCACCAAAACACATCACGTATAAAATGACTGGACTGGATAGCTCAGATCATGGTAAGAGTCTGGTTGTGTTATTCTGTCACAGTAGAGACACATTCAGCTTTGTGCAGTCACTGAGCAGATGATCGGACAGAAGCGGAGACTGTGACAGCAGATGACCGTACTGTTATTCCTGGATCCAGTGCTGGATTTTTCAGATTGATCTCGGTGTTCCTGGACAACTCCATGGAATAGTTGGGATAATATTCAGGATCATCTGTCTCGTTGTCTTTGTCTGTGTATGAATAAAGCAGCCAGTTTCCTCTGGAATATGTGTGTGTGTGTTTGAGAGGTCAGGTGTTTCCTACATTATGGGGACAAAATGTACCCACAAGGATGGTAATACAAGAATTTGTTGATCTTGAGGGATTTTTTTGTCCCCATGAGGAAAAACGGCTTATAAAGCTTACTAAATGATGATTTTGCACAACAGCATCTTGTGCTCGGCATAAATAAAGCAAAGCTAATATGAGCACTTTCCACAATGGTGAAATGTATTAAATATGTGTGTATGCTATAATTAAATTAAATTATCTGAACGTCATTGCATTTTTATTCAACCTCATTAAGTTTAAAGGGCACCTATTATGGAAAATTCACTTTTACATGGTGTTTGAACATAAATGTGTGTTGGCAGTGTGTGAGCAAAACCACCCTAGAATGATAAAAATCCACCCAGTGTTTTTTTTACAATCTCAATTAATCATATGCTTTGTCTGAGAACGAGCTGTTCTAAGATTCAGCGCTTTGTGACGTAGAATTGAGTGAGGGGTTTGATTGACAGTGTGGTTGTGGCCTAGACCCCGCCCTCGGACAGCCGGTAATGTCTCTTGGAAACATAATTTAAGTGTTCTGTCGTGGACTCGTGGGTTAATCCTGTTGTTGTAGCTTAAAAGTTAATCCTCAAGTGTGGATCGTCATCTACTGTTTGCGATCCACCGTCACCTCCAGTAACAGTAAGTGTATTTTA
Source organism: Pimephales promelas (assembly GCF_016745375.1). The sequence goes on from NW_024121643.1 coordinate 1,829,517, forward strand.
TGATTTTTGAGCAAATAGTCTTTTCAGTCGATGTCAGCCAATTCAACAACAAATGTGTCTAAAGTTGTTGTCATCGTAGGATGCCTGTGTATATAATTTAAACCGTGTTTGTATAGTGTGTAACCACACGTTTATAAATATATATATATTTAAAGATGTTGTATTAAAAACTGCATATATGTTGTTGTTCTGTAAGTTAGCCATCTTCTCACATTTGCCACAGAAGCACCTGTATGACAAGTAAACATGACGCAACAGGTCACTCGCATGTAATTTAATTTCGCTTGTACGTAGCAAACTTTATCACAGAATGTGTATGTAGTTTCAAAAAAATGCGCCAGCATTAGTGTTTGTGTGTGTCTGTGTGTGTGTTGCACATCCATACTTGCAAAAAGACGCGATTACGACTCTATAAGTACATAAATGTATCAAATAACCATACCGAGACGTACTGGTCCATTCTCATTTATGTTTATTCTGCCGGAGTCTCTTCGTCATCGGGGTCTGATCAGAGACTATTTATATATTCCGATTCTAACATATACGGCTGAATGACATTCAAAACAGCAGGTCTCTTTCACTCTCTCAGCCCTTCTGCTTACCGACTGCCATAGGTATCAAGTTACGCCCTCATCCTAAGGCAGGGCGGAGATATGCAGCTCATTTGCATTTAAGGTGGTATACACCAAAACAGCTCATTTTTAAACAGGCCCCAAAATGACATTTTCAAATGGTTATAATAAATTAACTGTGGGGTATTTTGAGCTGAAACTTCACAAATACATTCTGGGGACACCCGAGACCAATATTACATCTTGTAAAAAGGGGCATAATAGGTGCCCTTTAAATTACAATTCTGCATTGTTTGCCACTTCAGTTCATAGTTCAGTTCATTGTGATTTTATATGGCTTCTCAAATCAGTTCTGAATGTCAAAACTGTGTTTTGTGAAGTTGACCCATGGGTAAAAAACATGAGAAATCTCCAGTCCTGACATTTGTTACTGTGCTGAGATGATTTGATGTTTCTGCGTGTCTGAGCCTCTCAGAGTGACGGTAAAGTCCTCTGACATGCACATGCTGACCGTTATGAAGCGAAAAATAGCATGAAGTTCAGAATGATTGTCTAAAAATGGCCTTTTAGATTAGCGTCTCTGTACATACTAAAGGGTCTGAATGACCCAGAGGAACTACTGCAACAGTGTTAGTGAATTTGAGAAGATTTATGCTGCTTATAGTCATTCAGACTCTGGTTTATAGCATATGTCCCAGAACTAAATTATTTACATGTTTAGTTTTTATCACTAACAACTGGCCATAAACAGCCTCATTGAGGTTGATTTTGGATTTCATGTTGTAATGTGGGAAACTTGTTTAATTCACTGGCATTGAAACATATTTTTCGATACAGATTTCTTTTTCTGCTTGCTTTGAATGTGAATTCAAATGTTTCATCTTATTTAGAGTATATGGCTTCAGGGGGTTAATAAGGCCTTCTGAAGCGTAGCCAGCTGCCTTCATAAATAACAAATTATAAAAGCAGGTGCCCCAACATGAAGGCCATGCTTGTCAATTCTTCTTATACTGCATTGAAATGTTTTTTCCTCCTTTCATCAGGTCATCTTGCAAGTATTTGGCTGTGAATCGTGTTTTTCTCAGTTGTTCTGATCAAACATTTTATTCCCCCTAATGATATCATGCTTATTCTTCAAAAGCTCTAATGGGTTTTCTGGTACCTCAAATTTTGGGCTTATGAATAAGGCTAAAGGCCATTGCACACTGAGTCAGAAATTTTCGTATGCGTTTTTTCGTGTTCGTCAGCCTAAATTCATCACGCACAGAAAGTGTCAGGTCCAGTTTTGTATCCAGCCTCTCACGGGGATTTCGGATGCCCCAACGCCTGTCATGAGAAGACCAACACCTGTGAAGAGACGACTCAACGCCTGTGATATGTTATGGCGCCGTTTTATACATAAACAATATTTATATTTAATATTTATATATAAACAGTATGAATGTAAGCCAGAGGAGAACTGGCCCCCGACTGAGCCTGGGTTCTCCCAAGGTTTTTTCTCCATCCAATCTGATGGAGTTTTGGTTCCTTGCCACTGTCGCCTTGCTTTTGGCTTGCTTAGTTGGGCTTATTTAATATTTAACAATATTATTGATCTGTGTTGTACAACTTTCATGTTATCACTGTGAAGCTGCTTTGATACAATCTGTATTGTGAAAAGCGATATATAAATAAATATGACTTGACTTCACTTGCACACTGAGTCCGATGCGTATTTATTAAACCTTTGCATAAAAAACGCACAAAAATACAAAATGGATTCATCAAGCAGTGAGGATGGTTTTGTCGCCCTCTCTCTTATTGAAAAGAGAAGAAAGAGAAGATATTGGGTCCATCCAATCCTGAAATTGTGCCGAGAGGAAGGCAAGAACCACCTCCTTATCAAGTTGTCACGAATTTATCCCGAGCGATTCAAAATTTCCTTCAGAATGTCAGTGGAACAGTTTGATGCTTTGGTAGCGATTCTGGGGCCACATATTAAAAAGAAGACCACCAATTTCCGTGAACCAATCGGTCCTAAACAGAGGTATGTACACACACAGGCACACGCGTGGCCCGGCGGAAGCGCTGGGCAGACAGAACAGCTGTATGGGCTAACTTACAGGTTATATATTGTACCCAAATAATACATTAGTTATCGAATTGGCTACTCAATCACACCTTTATTGATCCGAAATTTCGGGGAGGTTTCCTTTTCAAACACTTGATCGAATCTTGACTGAAACTGAAAGGACTGCGCATGTCCGATGACGTGTGGAACGAGCTCCCACCGGCCCTGAATGATCAAAAAAGCTCTCAAAATGCTGGCTGTGGATGCGAAAAACACAGAAAATTTAACCCGATCCGATTAATTTTATGATGGACAAAAATTTCGGAGGCGGTGTGCTAGCGTGATTGACATAACGTGAGGTCGATATTTTTTTTTATTTATTTATTTTTTTTGTGCGAAAATTTCGGATGTGAATTTTAGACTCAGTTTGCAATGGCCTTAAGAGTTTCTAATGTAATAAACTGATAAACTAATGTAATAATTGTTCTCTATAGTGTTTGTGAGAGCTCTTTTGACTAGGTCATATTTGCTTATCAACGTTTAGCACATGCACGGGCTAAATGTATGTTTTGTTATACAGTTTCCAAAGGCTTAATTGTGTTAACACAATTTTGTACCATACCATACAAATAAGTGACTCAAAAAAGCAGCATTGAATAACTGTCAAAACGAAATCCTATAACTCATATGCTTTACATTATACTGTATATTGACTATCACTTTTTGCCACTAAACTGTTATAGATAAATAAATAAATAAAACTATCTTAAAGGAGTAGTTCACTTTTTAAAATATTTTGCTTATAATTTACTCACCCCCATGTCATCCAAGATGTCCATGTCTTTCTTTCTTCAGTCGAAAAGAAATTAAGGATTTTGATGAAAACAGTCCAGCATTTTTCTCCATATAATGGACTTCATTGGGCACCAAACAGTTCAAAAAGGTCCAAAAGACAGTTTCAGTACAGCTTCAAAGGGCTTTAAACGATTCCAGGCGATGAATAAGGGTCTTATCGAGCGAAACGATCGCTCATTTAAAAAAAAAAAAAAAAAGCTCAAATGGTCGCCTTGCTCTGTTCTGTGATGTGCGTTCGTGACTTTCCTGTTCAAACTAGTTCATCAAAATGAACAAATCTTTTTCTGAGTCGTTTGGTTCATTCAACGAACAAACGAATTGACTCGGAAAACGATTCGTTCATTTTGATGAACGAGTTCGAACAGGAAAGTCACGAACGCACATCACAGAACAGAGCAAGGTGACAATTTTAGCTTTTAAATCTTAAACTTTGTTGTTGTTTTTTTTAAATGAGCGATCGTTTGGCTTGATAAGACCCTTATTCATCGTCTGGAATCCCTTTGAAAGCCCTTTGAACAGTTTTTAGTTTGCACTGAAAGTGTCTTTTGGACCTTGAACCGTTTGGTTCCCACTGAAGTGCATTATATGCGGAAAAATCCTGGAATGTTTTCATCAAAACCTTAATAACTGTATAATGATGCGCTGCTCATATGTGACCCTGGACCACAAAACCAGTCACATTGGCAAATTTCTTTCAATTGAGATGTATACATATGAAACTGAATAAAAAAGCATTGATGTATGGTTTTTTAGGATAGGATAATATTTGGCCAAGATGCAACCATTTGAAGATCTGGAGTCTAATGGTGTAAAAATTTGGAAAAATCGCCTTTAAAATTGTCCATTTGTGTTTGCGATTGTACTGCATTTTCTCACAAAAATAAAGGTTTTCTATATTTACGGTAGGAAATGTACAAAATATCTTCATGGGACACGATTATTCCTTAATCCTAATGATTCTATAATTTTTACCCATACAATGGCGATCGCCACAAATATACCCGTGCGACTTGCGCATATGGATGAAACTGAAGTAGTAGTCCACATGCCGTGTCTTCAGACAAGACTGCACTTCTGTTCTCATGCTTTTCCAGTAAGAGTATTTAGAGGTTTCTTCTTGCTCTTCTCGTGGGTCAGGTTGGCAGGTACTCGTCCGCTTTGGGACCAAAGAATAAATGACCCAAAATTACCCTTGGCTTTAAAACTGAGGACAATTTGCTAAATATGTACTGTGGTGATTCAGACCTCCAACTGTTGCTGATGTTAGATTGGTTTGCTCTGTCTACGTTTGCGTTGTAGTTCTGTCTAATGTGCACGTGTTTGGACCTCTTCTGTTTCGCAGATGAAACGTGTGTTGCGACCCTTTTTTGGCTCACCACCGTCTAGTTCAGAAGACCTGGAGTATAGCGCATGAGTGGTACTAAACTATTTTGATGCTTTGATTATCCAAGCAGTAATGGTGGACGAGAATATATAGAAAACATGGATGAACAAACGTAAATGCCAAAAACAATAAGTTTGAGAGCGTAGAGAATGGGAAACATTATTTTCCTGCACTGAAGTGAACTGAAGCGAACAGATGTATTGCATTTAATTTTAATTCCTGCCTATCAGCAGATGTCCTGATGTGTCCTACAAACCGCACTAGATTCATCCCATGTAGATACAACTATTTCTGAGTAGCAGAAGCACTAGGTTCATCTCGCCACATCAAATCCCAACTCGCAGCGAGATGCCAGGCCCGTTCTGACCACTGAGCGGCACGACTGGAGCATCTGGGACCTGCCTCGGCTCTGCGGGGCCTTTCCTGACGTCTCTCGGCAGAGCTGGATCTGCCTGCGGATGCAAATCTAAAACACATTTTTGTGTTTATTCAGGCCGTCATGTAAAGCAAGCACAAAGCCCTTTAATGAAGCTTGACGCTCTTTTCTAGGCACTTCAGAAAACCCAACCAGACGAGAGAGTTCGCCCAGAGTGCAACACGTTTCACACTTAGCTCATGCATTTTCCGAGTTCAGATTTGGGCACGGAAAAGCCAAAAAGCATCCATTAAGAGTTGGACGTGTCTTCGTGGACAGTAGATTTCAGTGTTGGCTTTGTATGAGGAAACATTAGACCTTTTATATATTTTGCTGTTGCCATTTTTGATCGTTTTGTGTTTTGTTATTAGGAATTGGGTTTGTTTTGCTTCCATTTGGGATTTTTTTGGCTTGATACCTCATTTTAAAGTTCTCCAAAAGCTTAAATAGAAACCCAACCGCTCATTGGGGTCATGACTAAGGACATAATCATTTTTTGCTGTTTATCCTGTGCGGTTTATGATATTTACTTGTTCCTCCATATTTAAGACATGTTCTTGAGTTCAACAGTGTTCTTTAATAAATTACAGCCTTCACTATTGGACTTTGTTTTTACTGTTTTTGTTTCACAGCATTGAATATAGTGTGCGTTCTCATCCTTTGGCGTCATATAGGTGACGCCATATGACATTTCGTCAAAATACTACGCACATGGCACCCTTTAGCGTCAATATAACACGCAGAACCCAAGGTGTCATACAGGTGACTGGCATCCTTTGGCGTCAATATGAGACGCAGACCTAAACCTACCCATAACAGTGCGTTTTATATTGACGCTAAAGGGTGCCATGTGCGTAGTATTTCGACTAAATGTCATATGGCGTCACCTATATGATGACGGCAAAGTATGAGAATGTGTTGGAATATCAGTATACCTAATTTGGCTTGTTTTCTAAAGATCAACAGAAAAATACTCTCTAAAGTATGGGTGTCCAATCCTGCTCCTGAAGGCCCAAAGTTGAGCTCTAATCCCAATTAAACCAGCTAATGGAGGTCTTACTAGGCATAGACGTCCAGACGGGAGTGTTGAGGCAGGCCCTCAGGACCCAGTCATTTACTCACCCTCATGTCGTTCCAAACCTGTAAGACTTGCGTTTTCAAAACACTAATGAAGATATTGTTTGTGAAACTGGAAACATCTCTGTCCCTCTTTTGAGAGTCGTTTCCACCAAATCCTTCAAGCTTTAAAATAGCGTTTTTGAACCTCTTGGTTCTTGTACGTCAAGCAAGCACATTTGAGCTTCGGTTTTCCTTATTTGATGTGTTTGTCTGTGAATAAAAGTCTAAATTAAATCGGTTCATCATATACTGTATATTGAACGTGACTCTTTTGCTCATTTCATATGGATTACCTTTACAATCTCTTTATGAATGTTTTGAAGCATCACGGTTTGGGTGGAATGGACTTGCAGTGGAGGGACGGAAAACAAATGTTATGTAATTTCTCTTTGAAATCAGCTCTACAATATGAGAATAATAAATTTCATAAGAACCCCCACCACACACACACACACCTACATCATGACTGGTGTCTCTTGACTCTTGTATAAATAGTCAGTGTTGTTGCAGACTTGCAACATGAATGTAGAACAGCAACAAATCAGTGATTTAAACTTAAATGAAAACATCAAAATATTTTGCGTTCACCTTCAATGCGGAAGTAAGCTATTTTCTGTGTGGGCACTTCCACTTAAACGGACAGTTCACTTTGACATTAATTTTTGGTATGTTTTAGCTTACCTCAAGGGCATCCAAGATGTTCAACAGTGACTTGACTGCACCGACACTATTGGATGAGAACTGAGCTGGACAATGACATCACATTTTTCCGCAGCACTGCTTTATGGATGAAATGAACTAATTTAATAATAGACGATCTTTACAATGGAACTGAATCAACGCTGAATAATGGCAGTATTTTCTTTTAAAGCTGTACAGCCAAAATGAACTCTGTTTGCATCATTTTAATTATTTTACTGTCATCACTAAAAAGCTGCTTTGAAACAATCTATATTGTATAAAGCACTATATAAATAAAGGTGACTTGACTTACAATTCATTAGCCGCTATAGGTAAATAATGGGAAGAATAACAAAATGCTATACGTTTTATGATAATAAATTTAAATAATATTTTTGTTTGCGATATCAAGCATCAGGAATTAAATAACTAATTGCGAATGAAACCAGAAGCCTCGACACATTCAAGTTGTAATAGCTCGCGCAGCTCTTGCGTTATAATAAGGTGAATAGGCTCTGGAAATAAAGAAAGATTTGTATGATAGATATTAATAATGGTGCTTCATGTGTTCTCTGCAGGAGGAGTGTTTCCTCAACTTGGAGGCTCCCATCAGTAGGGTTTGTGGGTATGATACGCCCTTCCCGCACATCTTTGAGCCCTTCTACATCCCAGACAAGTGGAAGTGCTTTGAGGCCGTCAAGCGCATGATCAACTACTGAAACACAGGTATGCTTGTTCTGTCACGTACCATTATTATTTGACCCTGTACTGAAGCCTGAACCTAGAGTTCTGTTGAGTATCTACTGTTGAGTATCTACAGATGAGTATCTACAGTTGAGTACTCAACAGTTGAGTATCTACAGTTGAGTACTCGACAGTTGAGTATCTACAGATGAGTATCTACAGTTGAGTACTGGACAGTTGAGTATCGACAGTTGAGTATCTACAGTTGAGTACTCGACAGTTGAGTATCTACAGTTGAGTATCTACAGTTGAGTACTCGACAGTTGAGTATCTACAGTTGAGTACTCGACAGTTGAGTATCTACAGTTGAGTATCTACAGTTGAGTACTCGACAGTTGAGTATCGACAGTTGAGTATCTACAGTTGAGTACTCGACAGTTGAGTATCTACAGTTGAGTATCTACAGTTGAGTACTCGACAGTTGAGTATCTACAGTTGAGTACTCGACAGTTGAGTATCTACAGTTGAGTATCTACAGTTGAGTACTCGACAGTTGAGTATCGACAGTTGAGTATCTACAGTTGAGTACTCGACAGTTGAGTATCAACAGTTGAGTATCTACAGTTGAGTATCTACAGTTGAGTACTCGACAGTTGAGTATCTACAGTTGAGTATCTACAGTTGAGTACTCGACAGTTGAGTATCTACAGTTAATTACTCGACAGTTGAGTATCTACAGTTGAGTACTCGACAGTTGAGTATCGACAGTTGAGTATCGACAGTTGAGTATCGACAGTTGAGTACTCGACAGTTGAGTATCTACAGTTAATTACTCGACAGTTGAGTATCTACAGTTGAGTACTCGACAGTTGAGTATCTACAGTTGAGTATCTACAGTTGAGTATCTACAGTTGAGTACTCGACAGTTGAGTATCTACAGTTAATTACTCGACAGTTGAGTATCTACAGTTGAGTACTCGACAGTTGAGTATCGACAGTTGAGTATCTACAGTTGAGTATCTACAGTTGAGTACTCGACAGTTGAGTATCTACAGTTGAGTACTCGACAGTTGAGTATCTACAGTTGAGTACTCGACAGTTGAGTATCGACAGTTGAGTATCTACAGTTGAGTACTCGACAGTTGAGTATCTACAGTTGAGTATCTACAGTTGAGTACTCGACAGTTGAGTATCTACAGTTGAGTATCTACAGTTGAGTACTCGACAGTTGAGTATCTACAGTTAATTACTCGACAGTTGAGTATCTACAGTTGAGTACTCGACAGTTGAGTATCGACAGTTGAGTATCGACAGTTGAGTACTCGACAGTTGAGTACTCGACAGTTGAGTATCTACAGATGAGTATCGACAGTTGAGTACTCGACAGTTGAGTACTCGACAGTTGAGTACTCGACAGTTGAGTACTCGACAGTTGAGTATCTACAGTTGAGTATCGACAGTTGAGTACTCGACAGTTGAGTATCGACAGTTGAGTACTCGACAGTTGAGTATCTACAGTTGAGTATCGACAGTTGAGTATCTTTAGATGAGTATCTACTGTTCAGTACTCGACAGTTGAGTACTCGACAGTTGAGTATCTACAGATGAGTATCTACAGTTGAGTATCGACAGTTGAGTATCTACAGTTGAGTATCTACAGTTGAGTATCTACAGTTGAGTTCTCGACAGTTGAGTATCGACAGTTGAGTACTCGACAGTTGAGTATCGACAGTTGAGTATCTATAGATGAGTATCTACTGTTCAGTACTCGACAGTTGAGTACTCGACAGTTGAGTATCATATTTAATAAATAAGGATTTATAGCTCATATAGTTTAATATAATTAGAATATGCAGCTCATTCTTGGAGGAAAAAACAGCACTTTTGTAGAGCAAAAATATGCGATATGCTGCAGATGCTGATATTTATATGGCCAGAACAGTGTAGCAGATATTGCATAAAATCATATAAATATCATTTTCACTCTCTATCTCCCAATAATGTTTTGGCAAGATATTTCAATTCTTAATTTTATGATCATAACTGTAGTTTCAAAACACACATAATGCAATACAATACAATGATGATGATTGTGAAATACAGGTTTTGATCATTTTGATTATTTAGAGGCCTCTGTTTGTGCATCAAATATGAGACGGTGGGCTCTATAAGGACAAACTGAGTCTGTGTCAAGTGCAGATTCACACGCTCTCAGAATTCATATACATTCACACTCCAGGTTCAGTATATTTTCCATTCCCATTTTCATTTATTCATTTAGCTGACACTTTTATCCAAAGCGACTTACAATTGCTATATATGTCAGAGGTCTTATTATTTTGGGCTTGTCTGGGCTTCGATCATAAAGTTATCAAAGGTGCAAAATTTTCAATGTAAAGCATTTACTTTCGTTTATTTGTTTATGGGCTTGATCATGTTGGCTGTTTTTCTAGCAAGATCTGGCCACATCAATTGAGTCAAGGCTCGTACCTCTTTCCCTGTGATTTTCCTGCACTGCGCATGCAAAAAGAGACCCATCTCTGATGCACGTTTAAATGGTTCATTAACTAGTTGTTCAGTTCGTATCATTCAGTGTCACTTCCTTGAAATGAAATGAAATTTCTCTCATTAATTACTCAACCCCGTGTCGTTCCAAACCCGTAAGACTTCCGTTCATCTTCAGAACACAAATGAAGATCTTTTTGATGAAATCTGAGAGATTTCTGTCCCTCCATTGACAGATACGCAACTACAACTACCACTTTGACGCTTCAAAAAGAGATCGTAAAACTAATCCATATGAATTAAGCGGTTTAGTTCACATTTTCTGAAGAGACTCGATCCCTGATATATGATGAACAGATTTAATTAGTCCTTTATTCACAAATAAACATTCATCAGTTGTGGTAAACAGAAGCACGTTTGAGCTTCAGCGAGAGGTTTGTTCTCGCACGTTTCAGTTGAGCTTCTGTTTATGTTCTCTGATCAATGTTTATATGTGAATATAAAGCGATTGAGTCTCTTCAGAAAATTTGGACTAAATTCATATGGATTCGTATTATGGTGTCTTTATGATTTTTTTTTTAATCGTCAAAGTGGTAGTTGCGTATCTGTCAATGGAGGGACAGAAATCTCAGATTTTCTCATAAAGATCTTCATTTACATTATTTTTTCATTTAGCTGATGCCTTTTATCCAACGTGACTTTCAATTGCTATATATGTCAGAGGTCGCACGCCTCTGGAGCAACTAGGGGTTAAGTGTCTTGCTCAGGGACACATTGGTGTCTCACAGTGGATTCGAACCCGGGTCTCTCACACCAAAGGCATGTGTCTTATCCACTGCGCCATCACCTTCACTTGTGTTTTGTGTGTGTGTGTGTGTGTTTCAAAGATGAACGAAAGTCTTATGGGTTTGGAACGACACAAGGGGAGAGTAAATGAGGTTGATTTTTGGTTCCCACTCCTGTAAATGACTGAACTCTGTGTACAGGAATAAGCACTAAAAGGTGAATTGACAACTGAAATTAGCTCCAGTGTAGATACTATTGGCATATAGAACAAGCCAAACTGAAGTCATGTGATCTAGTACTACTGAACACAGACCCAGACCTCAGTGCAACCATGTTTGGACCTGCATTTACCTGTTTGTTTGTTTATTCACAGGCAATACAGATTGAGAACTTCATCAGTGAACAAACCAGTCAACCCCACAGCCTGTAGATGGGATCATTTTACCGGACAGGCTGCCATTTTTGTCAAGTCCAGAAAGCGTCATTGATCGTGTGTCTAGAGGGTGAATGGTGATTTCTGAACACTAACATGTAGGCATCACACGGGTGCTGTGCTCTTCTCTCCTGCTGTTACCTGAATCTCACCATCTGACCTATAGACTTTTTATTAATCTTAAATTGAGGCCGGATCTTGCGTGTTTTGATTGTGTCATCCTATTTGTAATATCTTTGATTTCATTGAATAAATAATCTCTGCTTTAAGATCCGGTGTGCTGCCTTGCTGTCACAGACACATGCTGAGCGTCAAGACTTCCACCACAAACCGTGGACAGAACATAAAGATAAAACGGCATCTTTCATTTTGGTCGTAGTGACAGTGGTATGTGACCGCAGCGTTGGAGGCTGGGTGTGGCTGCTCAGATGACCTCAGGTTGAGTGTATTCTAGCGTCCAGTGCACTCACACCGTGTCATTACTCACTTAAGCATATTAAATCCAGTCCCAGAGACGCTCTGCTGACATCGGCCCGTTCGGCCTGCTGGGAGGCCCAGGTTTGTGTAATGCGTTCACTGAGGATGACTGACACATGCTTGAATGAATCTGTCAGCGATTGCTCACCCAGACTGACAGATTTTAATTAAGATCCAGTACAAAAACAAAATCAAAATCCAGACATTGACAAACCGAATTAGACTGTTAGCAAACAACACTATACGTCAAGGTTGAAGGATTTGTTCACTTCAGAATCAAAATTTCCTGAATTTACTCACCCACATGTCATCCAAGATATTCACGTCCGTCTATCTTCATTCATTCGAGAAGTTTTTGTGGAAAACATTCCAGGATTTTTCTCCACATAGTGACTTATAGTGCAGCTTTAAAGGCTCTATACGATCGCAGCCGAGGAATAAGAGCCTTATCTAGTGAAACGATTGGTCATTTTCAACAAAAATTAAACTTTTTAACCACAAATGCTCGTCTTGCACTAGCTCTGCGATGCGCCACGCATCACGTAATCACGTTGAAGGTACGTAATGTTTACAAAGCCAGCGTGCAAAGACTCACAAAAGGTAAAACAGAAAATTATCTTTTCGCCCTATATGACATTTTCCGCCTACGCCGGGTCACCGTGTGACCTTTCCAACGTGATTACGTGATGTGTGGTGCATCGCAGAGCTAGATGAGCATTTGCGGTTAAAAAGTATAGAAATGTTTATTTATTTTCAGAAAATGGCCGATCTTTCACTAGATAATACGGAAGAGGATTAGGGCCGAGCAATAATAAAAAATAAAACCATCTTGAGATTAAAGTCATTATAATGCGAAATTAAACTCGTTAAATTTCAAGAAAGGAAGTCAATACAATCTTAAGAAGAAACTCATTAAATATCGAGATTAAAGTCGTGTTTCGAGAAAAAACTCGTTAAATTTCGAGGAAAAGTCGAAATACAATCTTGAAAATAAACTCGTTAATTTTCGAGAATAAAGTCGTGTTTCGAGAGAAAAAAACTCGAAAAAACAATCTTGAGAATAAACTCATTAAATATCGAGAATAAAATCGTTGTTTCAAGAGGAAAAAAAACTTGAAATACAATCTTGAGATAAACTCATTAATTTTCGAGAATAAAGTTGTTGTGTTGCGAGAAAAAAACTCGATAAATTTCGAGAAAAAAGTCGAAATAATCGTGAGAATTTATTTCAGTAACAAAGAAATACTATCAACTTTAGTAGTAATGTATTGCATTAAAAGTGTCACTGAATTTGCCCGTTCAGAACTTCACTGATAAAAAACGCTTGATCCGTCACTTGAACAACGAACAGCGCTGGCCCAAATGGACAGCTATGGTCAAATAAAACCGTATATATACCGTATATTAATGGCTGTATGGTTACAGTCGTTTCATTCTGTGGATGGAGGCGTACACAACCAATAATGATCCTAAAGTAATAGCCAGTAGCTACTTCATAAAAACAGTTACTGGCATAGGAGCTCCGTGCGGACATGGACCGAAAATGGTAGTGTGGAATGCAAAGGTTTTTACTAAGTAACCATGGAGACAGTTTCTCGAAACACGACTTTATTCTCTAAATTTAATGATTTATTTTTTTTTTTCAAAACGCAAGTGTCAAAGAGCAAAGCGCAAGTAACTTTGTGGGCGGGTCCCGGCGCTGTTGCTATTTTCCCGGCGGGATAAATGCCCCTTGCGCCTGGCGCAAATCTAAAAGGGGTTGGTCTGAAGTAGCTTCATTATTCATAGGTGTGGTTTGGGCGTAACGTGAAATAAACCGATCAGAGCGCCATCCAACATACCCTTTAAGAACAGGTGCGCATGTTGCATGACGGATTGTTATTATAAGGGCGGGTTTTGCCTGGCGCGCCAAAAATATTTTTTTGTATGTATTGTATTCATTTGTAGGATCTTTAACTCTCCTAAGCAGTTTTTTAAGACAATGATCACCAACGATTATAATGAGATTGAATTTATTAAAGAACAGGCCTGCCGCCTTTCTCGTTTATTTAATTCTGATATAATATTTGACCACAGCTAAAAAAAAAAAAAATCAGCAACCTCGATATGATGTTGACAGCTACTCATTTCAAGGTAATGTCATCACTAAATTGGTCTAATTTGGACAGTCATGCTAAGTGTGCTTTAATAAGGGGAATTTAGGTTTTGTGCTGGAAGAAAATGTGCATAATATCTGCAATCTTTTATTATTCCTTGTGTTATTCCTGTTTTGATGTAAAATAAATGGAATCAGAGTCTACTCTGAAAAACCTGGAATCAAACACCCATAGAAACAATCAAAGAACTATATATATATATGTATATGTATGTATAAAAATTAGGGCTGTGCAAAAGTTAATTGCGATTAATCGCATCCAAAATAAAAGTCTGTGTTTACATAATATATTTGTGTTTGTTGTATATAATTATTTTGTATATATAAATACCTAGGCATGCATGTATATATTTAAGAATTATTTGCGCTTAAATTCTGTATATATTTATAAATACATAATCTATATTATATAAATACAAATATTTTATATATGAATAACACATTTTCTTAAATATATGCATGCATGTGTGTGTATTTATATATACAAAATAATTATATACAGCACACACAAATATATTATGTAAACACAGACTTTTATTTTGGATGCGATTAATCGCAATTAATTTTTGCACAGCCCTAATAAAAATATATTTAAGGCTCCAAACACTAGTATTAACTTTATATATATATATATATATATATATATATATATATATATATATATGTATGCATGTATGTATGTATATATATATATATATATATTATATATATATATGTATGTGTATGTATGTGTATATATATATATATATATATATATGTATGTATGTATGTATGTGTGTATATATATATATATATATATATATATATACACACACACACACACACATATGCAAACCAACTAAAATGTTATGTAACTGGAACAGGGACAACCTTTTTCAAGTAAATTCAGCCTTGCCAAGTGAATTGCACTTTCTTTCTTTTTAATCCGAGACTATTTTACAGTATATAAACATCATTCAGATGATTGCTCAAGAATATATGGCCTCTAAGCTGCGTCTTTCATATCTTCTCAAGGATAGCATGACATGGAAAACTAAAGACTAGCTTGAATGCCAAATGTAAACTGCAGTAATGCATTTGTACACATGGATGAAGACTTTGATTTCATGCATAAATCAGAGTTATAGACCTTCTTGGACCTGGTTCTCATATTTAAAACATGCCCAAAGAAACTGGTTTTCAGCATGCTAGATCTTGACTTGATTCCCCTGTAAGAGCTAGATGAAACCGAGGAGTCCATTACTCAAAAGAAACAATCATAGATATGGACATAAGAAAAGCAGAGCACACTTTACCCAAAGGCTTCAATGGATCCCTGAGACAAACTCTAATAATAATAATAACTAAATAGAACTAAAATATAATTATTTAAGGTTTACACTAGCAACCCTGTCTAATACTATAGGCCTAGCTGTTATTCTGAGTTTAAAAGAAATTAAACTATTTCCGTTTTCTCACGATCAAAGTTGTAGTTTTCGTGTTATATTTATTTTTCTTGTGTGTTTAAACATTTTTTTTAATTAACTAGAGAGCATCTACTGGTAACTCTCTCTAATTGTGGTCCTTTTTAATCTAGTATTCTCATATGTGATATTCATCATTCATTTATAGTTTTAATTGTTATATATGGGTTGTTTTTGTTTGTTTTTTTGGTCCTATACAGTTAGATAGCAGGGATATAATTTTCTTACAAACTTTCTAATCTTACAAAATGTCTTGTAACTAATTCTTCTTGTATGAGTATTGTTATTTTTCATAATTCAAATTATTTTATTGGTTCAAATGGTCTTAAAGGGATAGTTCACTTTGAAATTAATTTTTGGTATGTTTTAGCTTACCTCAAGGGCATCCAAGATGTAGGTGTCTTTGTTTCCACAGTATTTTCAATTTTGATATTTTTAGGTCAAACCGTTCTTGTCTGTCAGTCAATGGAGGTCTATGGTCACCACCTCAAAGAGCATGCACAGAGAAGTCTAAATTAAACATGATTTAATGACTCGTGAATGTAAGTACACATTGATGGCCTAAGACACGAAACGAGCGGTTTTGTGTGAGAAAACGAACAGTATTTATATCCCTGCGCCCTCGGATCACTTGGACGTGGCTGTGATTACAAGAGGTAAAAACGATATAAATACTGTTTGTGGCACCTCAGCTTTTCTCAACTGATGGCGATTTTTTGACTGTCGCCACATGAGCATGATTGTCTGCTGCTAATACAATGTCAAATACTTGGAATGATACAAATAAATTTGTATTTAATTTAATAATAGTAAAATATATTTTTTTTTTTTTATTTAAATCTCATTTTTAAAGATGGGAAGCTGGACACACGTACGCTATATTTGAAATGATTTTGCAACCGAATTGCCTCGATACTATCGAGTATCGAAAATGTCTTGCGGAGATGTGGAGATGGAGATGAGTCTATGAAAAAAAAAAATTCAGAGGATATGTGTAATGTAATCTTGTTGAAATGGATTTTGTTAAATTGGTATCTAAAAAAGTATCGTTCAGGAACCGGTATCGAAGTCAAGGTATCGGTATCGATATCGAAAAATTTTGAACGAAAGTCCTATTCATAACCCATACCACTGAAGACTTTGAAGGCTGTTTTCTTCATGATCGCACCGCACCTCAAGTCGACTAGTTTGACCTCCATGGTGTCCACATACCATCAAATGGTATTTGACGTGAATAATTATCAACCTGTGAATTCATTTTATTTTTCTATAATTTGTATTATTCCTTATGTGTATCTGTTTCTATTGTGTATATATTTTTTATTTGTTATTAGTCATGTCTTCTGCACTGAATTAATTCAGTGAAAGTGCTAATGCTGGTAACCTTGTTTGTAAGAAAAACACAAAGTATTGGTAAAAAATAAATAAAGCGCAAAAGAAAAGACGAGCAGGCAGTGACCAATAAATTACGTAACTGGCAAATTTTCTTTAAAGGGTTAGTTCATCCAAAAATAAAATGATCCTTCCTCACCCTCAAGCCATTCTAGGTGTGTATGACTTTTTTCTTTCAGCTAAACACACTTCCATCTTCTTCCACTTATCCGCAGCCGGCAGACATAATCCCTCCAGTATGTCCCAGGTCTTCCCGGTGGTACGCGCCTGTATATGGGATCTTGTCCTTTTGCTCATGATACACAGCCATAGGTGAGAGTCGGAACGTAGATTGACCCGTAAATCTTCTTCACCACGACAGACCGGTCAATCCCCCGTTCCATCCTTCCCTCACTCATGAACCCAAGACCCCAAGATACTTGAACTCCTCCGCTTGAGGCAGGGACTCTCCGCCTACCTGAAGACTCTGACTTGGAGGTACTGATTCTCATCCAACCACTTCACACTCGGCTGCAAACCGTCGCAGTATTGTTCCTGGTCTGAAGGGGCCGGCATGACAACATCATCCGCAAAAAGCACCAGGTGGTGATCAGTTGACAGCTCCGCCGTTCTCTTCACCCGAGTGTCCAAGACATACAGCCAGGTCGGATGAAACAACCACACAGTTGACCGTCGACCTCCGGCCTAGGGTGTCCTGGTGCCACGTGCACTGATGGACACCCTAATGTGTCCATCAGTAAGGGTTATGAGCTTATAAAATGCTCTTAGCCGGACCCGTCACCTATGACCTGTTTGGAGACCCTACCAGGAGCATATAGTGCCGGACAACATAGCTCCTAGGATCGTTCGGGTACTCAAACCCCTCCTCCACGATAAGGAGGCAGTTCAATAATTATCATTTTTTTGACTCGGAAGCTCTAGTTGAATTGTGCAGATCATTCCACCAGCAGGGAACGGCCTAGGTGAAGGTCTGTGAAAGTGATTTTGTGTCTCTCTGAGAAGGCACCAAGAGGCGATGTTTACTTGCAGACCGCAAGCTTGTGGATGGCACGTACGTCTGGAGTAATGAGTTTAGGTAGAGCAGAGCCAGTGGTTTTTCTGTATTGGCAAACATCAGTGCCTTGAATTTGATGCGAGCGGCAACTGGCAACCAGTGCAATTTTGTGAGGAGAGGTGTGACGTGTGCTTTCTTCGGCTCATTAAAGACCACTCTCACTGCTGCATTCTGGATCAGAGGTTTGATGTTTGAAATGTCAATGGCTAACGGCAACTGTCTGGTTACTAACATTCTTCAACTGAAGGAAGAAAGTTTGGAACAATATGAGGGTGAGTAAATGATGACAGAATTCTCATTTTTGGTTGAACTATCCATTTAATACATACGGAACAGGATTAGGGCCAAGCTAATGATAAAAAAAAATAAAACCATCTCAAGATTAAAGTCATTATAATGCGAGATTAAACTCGTTAAATTTCGAGAAAAAAGTCGAAATACAATCTTGAGAATAAACTCATTAAATACCAAGAATAAAGTCGTTGTGTTTCAAGAAAAAAACTTGTTAAATTTCGAGAAAAAAAATCTAAATACAATCTTGAGAATAAACTCATTAAATATTGAGAATAAAGTCGTGTTTCGAGAAAAACCTGTTAAATTTAGAGAAAAAAGTCAAAATACAATCTTGAGAATAAACTCATTAAATACCAAGAATAAAGTCGTTGTCTTTCAAGAAAAAAAACGAAAATACAATCTTGAGAATAAACTCATTAAATATTGAGAATAAAGTCGTGTTTCGAGAAAAAAATCGTTAAATTTAGAGAAAAAAAGTCTAAATAAAATGTTGGGAATAAATCATTAAATATCGAGAATAAAGTTGTTGGGTTTCGAGGAAAAAATCCGTTAAATTTCAAGAATAAAGTCGTGTTTCGAGAAACTGTCTCCATGGTTACTTTGTAAAAACCTTTGTATTGCTGCCACACTACCATTTTCGGTCCGTGTCTGCTCGGAGCTCTCGGGACCCTCTCCTATGCCAGTAACTGTTTTTATAAAGTAGCTACTG
The DNA here is from genome assembly GCF_016745375.1 of Pimephales promelas. The sequence goes on from NW_024121643.1 coordinate 1,848,545, forward strand.
GCTATTACTTTAGGATACATGGTTGTGATCGTGGCTCATCCATCCACAGAATGTAAAGACTGCATACAGCCATTAATGGCAATGCCGTACATACGGTTTTCATTGACCATATGTCCATTTGCCAGAGTGCATTTGGGCCAGCGCTGTTCGTTGTTCAAGTGACGGCTCAAACGTTTTTTATCAGTGAAGTTCTGAACGGGCAAATTCAGTGACACTTTTAATACATTACTACTAAAGTTGATAGTATTTCTTTGTTATTGAAATAAAGTCTAAAATACAGCTTGACTAGTGATCCAACTCTGCCATGTCCTCTATCAGTGAACACTGATCGAATGCGTTATTCTCTAGATTCGACCTTTTTTCTCAAAACACAACGACTTTATTCTTGAAATTTAATGAGTTTATCCTCAAGGTTCTATTTTGATTCTTTTTTCTCAAAATGTAACGAGTTTATTCTCGAAAGTCGAAAAACAACGTTGAGAATAAACTCATTAAGAGAATAAAGTCATTGTGTTTCGAGAAAAATAAATCTTTAAATTTCGAGAAAACAGTTTTCGGGCAGTAAGCATGGGCATGCAGTAAGCTAGATGTTAAGATAATGAATGTAGCCTATATAAATTGCCTATATCAAGCCTATATCTCAAATTGATCTAAACATTTTTATGATTTCACTCTCAACATTTTATTTCAACTTTTTTCTCTAAATTAACAATTATTTTCTCGAAACACGACGACTTTACTCTCGAAATTCAATGAGTTTTTTCTCAACATTGTATTTCGACTTTTATTTCAAAATTTATTTACATTTTTTTAGTATTTCTTTGCCCTACTCTTCTCCCGTACTTTCACAATGCTTCACGGGATTGTAATTTTTTTTGACAGTTGTAGCAAGGTTAGGCTACGTCCACATTAATCCGGATACATTTGAAAACGGGGTTTTCGTTTAAAAACGCTCTCCGTCCACAGTAGCGTTTTCAGACGTTTTCCGACGTTTCAGTGTGGATGAGAAACTTCTAAATTCACTTTACTGCGCATGCGTGAAACTTCACAAAAGCTCATTAAGATGATACAGATGGGAAAATAAATAATAATGTCATCGCACAATAACAGGATAATTTTATTTAGCAAAATATCTCACCATCACGGATGCGTCCAGGTGGCATTCAGTCACCATATGTTTGGTCTAAAACCCCACTGCTCTCCTGTTTTGCCGCAGGACAGCAAATGTGAGTAGACTACATTATCTGTCATCTTTGCAGTACTGTGCTATGAAGAATAGCACATATTAAATAACATATGTAGAAAGTAACACATTTTAGCAATAGTGTAAAAATGAATAACACATAACAGGCACAATACCGAAAAACATGAATATCTATTCGTACTACATGGATCACATGACTAAACTTACGTCATCGTTTTGAAATACCTCCGGTTTCACTGTCCTACAACGTGAAAACGCCGTTTTCGAATTTATCCACTTTGGAGAGCGTTTTCCAAACGATACTTTTTTGTTGACTTATAACGGCGTCTCAGTGTGGACGGAAGGCCAAAACGGAGAGAAAAATATACGTTTTCAAACGAAAACGTATTAGTGTGGACATGGCCTTAGTTGTTTAAGGGGGGGTTGACTGCTTTTTTTCCTTTGCATTATTGTGTTTATGGGGTGCAATATAATATATGGTGGTTTTTCTTTTTTAAAAAGTCTTATTTTTCATAAATTTCACCTTTATTGTAAGTCACGTTCTCCTCATAGACAGTAGGCTATAAGAAGTGGACAGAGCGATCTCATTGGAACTCCATTGAGGCAATTGAAGCCCGTTTTTGGTAACACAGTCTCATCCCAAAAAGTCATATAACTCACGTTTTGGGACGTCTTTTGACCATACGTCAATATCAGCCTTTTTAGGGCCCCCTTAAACGTCGGTAGATGGCGATCCCGGGCCGTCATACAACTGAAGCTTTACCTTTAACGTCAGTTAGGTGACGGGTTAGGTTTAGGGTTAGGTTTAGGTCTGGGGTAGAGTTAGGATCCCATAACCTCATCTACCGACATTTAAGGGGGCCCTAAAAAGGCGAATATTGACGTATGGTCAAAAGACGTCCCAAAACGTCAGATATATGACGTCTTGGGGTGAGACCGGGTTGTTTTTGGCGATTTTTTTTTTAGCACTTCTAGAAAGCAAATAGGGTCACATTCATGATGACTAATGCTCCCTTCACGCGCAATCAGAGATTTCCTACTTCCCACTTCTGACGTCAGAATTACGTGCTCGTCGCATTCAAGTGCTTTGTTGTCGGAAAGAACAGGAACCAGGTTTCCCATTAATTGACAACCATATAAACATTCACCACATTATCTGGAGTTGGCTTACTGACAATTGTAGATTTTTGGTCAAATACAGGCTATTTTTGCTGTGTATAAAACATACGCTTCAAAAGAATATTATTTTTTATAAATGTGCTCTACTTTATCAACAAGACAAGGTGATGTAGCAGTTGTTACAGCATTAAATGCCATCAGTCATTCTCTCCTCCGCCATCTTTACATTTTGTGGCCCGCCCGAATCGGGAACTTATCAAAATGATCCCTGAACTTCCCAGTGGTAAAGATGACTTGAGAGGGCTTTCGTGACCAGTTTTGAACTAGGAAACTCGTATTTACGATAACTCCGACAGCACGTGAAGGCAGCGTAAGTACAGACTAAGATGACGAAGTAGCCAGACTTTGGCTCACACGTGAATTCCCACGTTAGACAGAAAAAAAGGATCTTTTGTACCTTTGAAAACAGGAAGAGTGGTTTAATGGGCTCTATGCACGGCGGTATTTCCGGTGAAGCATTAGGGATGCTCGATAACTTCCGCCGATCATAGAGTCCAATGCAATAGCGAAAATTTATATTGAATTTTATACTCCATGGTTATACTAATGAAACGTTAGTCACAAAAACAGATAAAACAGACACCCCTCGTTGTGTTTATGCTTCTTTTTAAAATTATATTAAATAAACATAACTATATATAAAATTACATCTAAACGTATGTACGTTTCGTTTCAAAGACGGGAGGACAGTAAATATTGAAGACTCTGCCATAATCCCGTTTTCTCCGGTTTTCCTCCGCTTTAATCTCCACAACCGGAAATAGACGAGCATCCTTACGTCAAATGCGGAACTTATGCGTGCATATAGCCCATTGAGCCTGACATGCCCAGACTGACTCTGTTCTCCTCCGGCGGACTCGTGGGACTCGGATGCTAACGAACGGTTGCTAGGGACGGAGCAGAAACACTGGGCAGTGCAGGTCATTTGGCTGACAGTTGGACAGAGCGTTTGTTTATACACGAATGCCACGCTGTTGGAGACAGAAGGACAGCTCTGTCTCATGTGACGCAAGTGCTTCTAACTGTGTATGGCAACAAAATCATTTTCACCTCTAATTTAAGGATCCTTTCATTGAACGCTCCAACCTTAAGACTAATAGCAAACGAGCTACGTCACGCTGTGAGCGTCACGCAGACTTCCATTGACCGGAAAGCTTTCCACAATAATGATGCTGGGTAATTTCAGCTTTTCTTGTGTCAGAAATGAGAGTTGATTTAAATGCGTATATATCCCCCATATACAGTACAGATACTGCATTATCACACATGCTGTTGTTCTGAATAGCATTAAGGCTGATATTAGATACATTTCACCTTGTATTACTATGTCACCATTCAAAATACATTGCAATGTAGCCCTCAAACCGTATTCACTTTATAGCCCTTAATCCTGTAATTGTGGACAAATGTGGGCACAGAGGACTCAGGTGTGATCCTAATTTTTATTTATTATAAATGTTATATTACTGTCTTCGATAAAGTTTTGTCTATCCATTTATGGTGTTTTTTTATTTATTTTGGGTCTATTTTTGAATTTATTTACTTCAAAAGTACCATATTTTCTATGTAAATTATGCTTATTTCTATGTTTTTTTAATTTTTATTTTTTTAACTACATTAAAATATCATTCCAATAAGTTCTTAGAGCTAAAACCAAAAGATAAAGTGACTTTGCTGTCACCTGGTGTCTTATTTTTGGCTTATTTTAAAATGCTCTTAATTACAGTTTTTCCCATTCATTTCTATGGGTGCTCATTTTTGACCCAAATACAAGATTAAGAAGTTGTTGTTTTTTGTAGAATTGAGTCTAAAAAAATGTGTGTTCAGGAGGCAAAAAAAGTAAAAGTAGCCAAAAATAAATAAATAAAAATAGAAAAGTAGCCAAGTCTTGTACCGCTCAGATCAAGGAAAGTATTTTTTAAAAATTAATCAACTATTTTGCCCACATTTTTCCAGAATTACGGTTTTAGGGTTAAAATAACTTTTTCTATGAATATATTTTAAAATGTAATTTCAGTAATAACTCCAGTCTTCACAGTCACATGATCTTTCAAATGCTAATTTGTTGCTCAAGAAACATTTCTGATTAATATCAGTATTGAAAACAGGAGGATACGAACTGCTGCTAGATCCATTGTTATTCAGTCATTTCTACTGTCATGTACCGGTTGAAAAAAAGAAGAGACAGGATCTATTGGCAGCAGTACTGTATTTATTAAAGCTGCAGTCCGCAGTTTTTCCTCTTTGTCGCCATCTCTGTTTGAAATCTGCAATTGCAGTCATTCACAGAGTTATCAACTTTACGTGAGTTGTGCCTCGGCACGGCACAGCGCGGATGAACACAGTGTTTGATGAGTGTGTGGCTGTCAGTCGCCGCCGGTGTGGATACTGGCGTTCAGAATCACAGATTATACTTTTTGGAAATATGACCAACATAATCATTTTCACAGGAAAATGTCATCTGAACAATTAAGTAACATCCTTTTGTTCTGGTTCTGACATTGCGGCAAATTGCATATATTTAATCTACGATTGCTCATCTTCATATCACGTAAAACCGTGCAAATTGTACTTTGTTCTCTAAATGTTAATGTTCACCATCAGCATTGGAAACAGAACTCAACATAAGCCACCCAAACAGATATAACACATAGATGATCCCTCACAGTTCAAGTGTGTGTGTGTGTGGCAGCAAGTGCTGTTGCTGTCAAGATTATTGTTACATTCCTAATGTAGAATTATAACCAAGTATATAACCTATGGCCTACAGGACATACTTTGTGTACTTGTTTAGCTCTTTGTTTTGACTCCTTTTGTTCTTAACTAGTCAATCCCCCATGATTGTTGAATCTGTGATTTTAACAGGTGAGGTTCCTCTTACAGAAAGGTTGATTTAACCAACATGTCTAAACTTGCTGTTGTACTTTTCCATAATCTTTCCATGTTCCATGTCATGAAACGGTCCCTCTTCCATTTTGATTGAAATAATAATAATGTAGACTAAAATTTGTATACAATAGATTACAAATTATATTTAAAATTGTGTTTAATTATTATTAAATGGTAAACAAACACAGTCTGTCAAGCTTCAAAAATGACTAAAAAAGTCCAAACAACTAGGCTATCATAAAGTATAGTTCTTCTGACTTCATGCGATTGCTTTTTGTGAAAACCTTTTATCCAACCCTGGCTCACTGTGCGTGTCCGTGTCAAAATGATGCGTTGCTTCTTGCACGTTTCACAATATTTGGCAATTTGTCCGAATTTTACGAGGTGGCTAATTCGTATGAATTCATATGACCTCAATCGTACAAATTCGTACGATTTTTGCTATTTGTACATATTGTACGAGTTACCAAATTCGTAGGAATTCGTACGAATGACCTACCCCTGACCCCGCCCCTAAACTTACCCATCACATGGGTTTAGATAAATCGTACGAGCGAGATCGTACGAATTCGCCACCTTTTAATCACGCGTACGAATTCATATGAATTGGTCGCGAGATACCGTTTCATCACGTTGGTTGTTCTACGTATCGCGAAAGTTCCGACATGAAATGTTCGGTGAGTGGCGCTAAACCTAACCGACAGTGTTAAAAAAAGCAATAAAAGTGCATACGAAAGAGCAACCATCTCTGCTTCTACGTGTATTTGAGCTTTTTATCATGATTCACTAGACTAGAGACAGTCAGGTGAGATACCGTGCAAGTTTTCTAGCCTGTAGGCCTTCATCAGAAAATCTGATATTGAGCTGGTTAGGCTATGGGATGCAAACATCAAAATGTATTTGAATACAACTCGTGCACAATAATAAAAGTGTTTTGAAGTCATAACATAGTATTGTGTACAAGAAACCATAAGAAAAAATCTTTATTAATTAATAATCTGCAAGTATAATTACATTTTTTATGAAAAGGAATTGAAGTCGTTGGTGTTTCACTGTGTTCATTTGAGCTGGAAACTGCAGTGAATTGTCAGAAATTTTATTTCTCGTGCCATTTATGCCAAAAAAAAAAGGTGATGCATGCATATGACACGCAGTTTTCGTGTGCATATGATACTCACTTTATCCTACCCAAGGGGTTTACAGTGCGTATCATATAGATAGATACGCACTAGATACGCACTTTCATGAGATCATGTTGTGTATTACATGTAGCCTACATGTGTTGGATGCTTACATTGTTTTGGCAAAAATGTAGTCTAGAGTCATGATTTTCTTGTGAGACTAGTTTAAATGATCCAAATTTAAATTGGTATTTACTGACATCCTGATTCCTCACATAGTAGCTTTCAAATGTTATTCTCCATTTTGCAATTTCAAACCATTTGATTTTTTTTCCAGTCTAAATGGAGATGCGAAGTACAGCCGTTGGTAGAAGTCCATCATATGACTTGTGTGCTTTTCTTATATATATATATATATATATATATATATATATCCTCACCTAAAGGATTATTAGGAACACCTGTTCAATATTTCATTAATGCAATTATCAAATCAACCAATCACATGTCAGTTGCTTCAATGCATTTAGGCGTGTGGTCCTGGTCAAGACAATCTCCTGAACTCCAAACTGAATGTCAGAATGGGAAAGAAAGGTGATTTAAGCAATTTTGAGCGTGGCATGGTTGTTGGTGCCAGATCTGAGTATATCACAATCTGCTCAGTTACTGGGATTTTCACACACAACCATTTCTAGGGTTTACAAAGAATGGTGTGAAAAGGGAAAAACATCCAGTATGGGGCAGTCCTGTGGGCGAAAATGCCTTGTTGATGCGAGAGGTCAGAGGAGAATGGGCCGACTGATTCAAGCTGATAGAAGAGCAACTTTGACTGAAATAACCACTCGTTACAACCGAGGTATGCAGCAAAGCATTTGTGGAGCCACAACATGCACAACCTTGAGGCAGATGGGCTACAACAGCTGAAGACCCCACCAGGTACCACTTATCTCAACTACAAATAGGAAAAAGAGGCTACAATTTGCAAGAGGCCCCTTAGTGCCAATTGGGCATCGTTTAAATGCCACGGCCTACCTGAGCATTGTTTCTGACCATGTCCATCCCTTTATGGCCACCATGTCCCCATCCTCTGATGGCTACTTCCAGCAGGATAATGCACCATGTCACGAAGCTTGAATCATTTCAAATTGTTTTCTTGAACATGACAATGAGTTGACTGTACTAAAATGGCCCCCACAGTCACCAGATCTCAACCCAATAGAGCATCTTTGGGATGTGGTGGAACGGGAGTTTCGTGCCCTGGATGTGCATCCCACAAATCTCCATCAACTGCAAGATGCTATCCTATCAATATGGGCCAACATTTCTAAAGAATGCGTTCAGCACCTTGTTGAATCAATGGCACGTAGAATTAAGGCGAAAGGGGGTCAAACACAGTTTGAAAGGGGGTCAGACGTATGTAGGCCTGTTTATTACCTATTTACAGAGCTCAATTATGCATTTGCTCTTTTATGGAAACGATCTGCATGAAGTTTCACGAAAAAAATGTTTACACACATGACCAATGTTTTGTAGAAAGACCCAGTTGCATCTCACTTTTTTCCCAGTGAAGTTCTACTGAGTACAATGGCAGTGAAAGGTGCCGCAGGATCCAAAGCAGTGGAATTTGAGTTTGGAGAGCGCATGAGTCATTTGAGGTCAGTCAGGGATACACATGATGAGGGAAAGCATTCTTCTTTCTTTGGGGACTGGAACAAAAACACACATACATTCACACAGTGAGCACTTCTATCAGTGCTGGAAGCAGAACAAGTCCAGACAGCCAGTGTAAATGGGAGCTACCTCACTCTCGGTCAGATCGGGACCTGTTCTTGTGTGTGTGGAAAACATGTGTACAACTTTGACGAGAACGTCTGATGTCACTTCAGTAAAAACTAAAAAGTAATGATATTGATACATGTGGAAGCAATTTTCTTGCAATATCCAGAGCAGCGCTGTACTGCCAAGACGGATCTGCCTGTGGTGGCTTAAAACGTATTAATGGACTCCATGATCATCTTTGCTTTTGAACTGAATGTGAATCACGGAAAATAGGCAGCTGAATACTCACTAGAAAATGGGGAAATCACTAAGCTTTATTAGGATACAGTAAATACATTTACTTAATATGGCTCATTCCTGTTTCATTACAGCCTTTGAAATAAATAAATAAATAAAACTCCTTGTAATTTAAAGACAATTTGCCATAGAAATCTCCTGAAATCTGCTCTGATCAAGCTCAAACATGATTAATTCTAACCTGATTATTTACAGGATTGAATAAACAGCTAAAACCAGTCATTAAAGTACTTAAAGCCAGTCATTTTGACCAAAGACCACTTGTGGTCTTTGGTCAAAAATGACCCCCATAGGAAATGAATGGGAAATTGACAAAAACACAAAAAATCACAAATTTTTATTTATTTATTTATTTTTTACATTTTTTAAATAAAAAATCGGTTTTGAGATTGTTTCAACTATATATTCAAATCCACCAAAAAATGTGTTCATAAACATCTGAGGAATTCACATGCTTCTCCATAGAGAGCTGTACATGTCATCTGGTTACACATGGTTCTATGCTTTATCTCTATACTGTAGAAGGTGCTAATTTTCTTAAAAAAAAAAAAAAATACTAAAATACTGCATTAATAATTTTTTGAAAAAAAAAAAAAAAAAAAAAAATATATATATATATATATATATATATATATTCTTCCATGGCAAAAAATATAGACCAAAAATATTGCATAAATATTAATAAATTCAATCAAATTGTCTCAAAATACGAAATTACAAAGAATAAATATTATAGAACAAAAATAAATTGCATTGGTTTTACTGGGATGGAGGAAATTTAATTTTTAGGTGTCCGGTCACTTTTGACCGGGAAGATAACAAGTCTGACTCTGAATCGAAGAGCACCTGTGGGTTAAAATTGCGATATTGCATCTAATATATTGATATAACAGGAATGATATGCATGCCCTCATGCTGTGCAAACAAGGCTTAATAAAGAAGTTAACCATTAGAAAAGGTGTTCAAATAAAGATTATTATGAACCACAGATTACAACCGGAAACAGAAATGTAAGAGCACCTGATAGTAACCCAGTTCTGTTGATTCATGGTTTTGAGGTACTTAATGTTTCTTTTAGGACAAGTTGATTGATTTTTTTAACTTGATTCAGCTGTTTAGCAAATTAAAGACTCTTTAAATGGTAATTGGTAAATGTAACGTCCAGCTATATTTCCACAAAGAACAAAAAATACCTAAAACTAACACAAATGCATAGTCAATTTACTCACTTCAACAACAAGTCAAGAAGCATTAAAGTGAGGAACGTAAAGGAGACTGTCCTGTTTTTTGCTTTGTATATTGTTTGCTTCTTCTCTCACCAAATGTCATGTTTCGTTTTCATATTTAGCCTGAACTCTGTGCCCGACGAGGAGAGACAGTCTCTAATTAGAACAGCGGAGACACATATTTAGAGCTCTGTGTGGCTTTTGGGAAAATTTTAGGTTGAAAGGACAAAGAAAGAAACAATTCTTCCAGTGGAGAGTTCAGCATTGGCAGTCAAACACACAACCCTTCAGTGACGGGACATCGTAGGGTAGTAGTGACTTTAATATTCCTGTGGGGAAATTTAGTTTCAGTGAGTTTCAACATGAGTTCACACACAAACAAACAAAATCCAAAAATTAATAACATTTTTACTCTGCACACAAAACTTTCTTTTATTTAAAAATGTGACCGCCTGTAGGCAATGAGGACGTCCCATGTGCTTTAGACTTTCTCAAATAATGTGTTAATCATTTTATGAAATTATCAAATTTATGAATTCTTGCCAGGCAGTGGATATAACAGGGGTAAAACCCCATTAGCTATATCCCATGTGTTCAAGAGAACAAAATCGTCACTTCCTGGGAAATTGGTACAAAAATATCAGTAATAAAAATTGAAACTGCTGCAATCAGGCCAATATGGCGGTTTTTCCAACATCATGAATGAGTTGATCCTCAAAGCATGCAGATGAAAGCAATACACATATTATCTTACTTTCGGGTGGCGTTTGGGAATGCAATCATGTGAGGCGCTTACACCAAATTATTCTGATGACAGACTTTGGCTCAGGCATTTCATTGCATAAGACTAACATGACACCTTCATAATCATGACATGACATATGTTATAAATATGAAGGAAGTTATGCATGTTTGTGACAACTGTCATTATGTGTAATTCGCTCAGTTGTGACATTTATAATGCAAATATGACATTGTTTGAGATGTCTTTGTTATGACACCTTGACATAAACCAATACATCATGACCTGTGTGACATTACTAAGACAACACAACCTGTCATAAACATGACATAGTAGATTAATGATCAAACTTAAGAAACCACCTAGCTTTATGGGTTAACATTACACTGTCAGGTGGTTGGTTTAGACATTGGCTGTCATGAAGCCATCATAACTTTTTAATGACAAATTTAATGTGTACCACTGTAGTTGAGTTCACGGAAAATATTCATGACACAGTTATAATGACCTCATGACAGCCAACGTCAAAGCCAACCACATGACAGTTTAACTTGATTTAATGTCAAGTTGTCATGACAAAGACACTGGCAGGTTATGATGTATTGGTTTATGTCAAGATGTCATAACAAAGACATCTTAAATAATGTCATATTTGCAGTCAAAATGTCATTATTGAGCGAAATTTCATTACCTACTTCATATTCAAGACATGTGTCATGTCATGGTTATGAAGGTGTCATGCCAGTCTTATGCACACCCCTTCAAGTAAAGTGTTACCGTAAATGCGTTTCCATCGTAGTTTATGTATTCTTATCGGATAAAAAAAATTAATCCACCTCAGTTTAACACGTAGGTTTTTAATGCGCATTTTTTGAATTTATGCACATCTCGGCGTTTCCATCCAGCGTTTCTTCAAGCAAAATTTACATAGAAATAGATGGACGGAAATATATTGAAGGAGGGATTCATGGCAAATCTTGGGACCAGTGAATTGGTGGTGGTATTTTTCACTTGAGCCAGTGAACAACACCTAGCAACCACCAAGAACACCCTAGCAACTGCACTAACAACCATTCGGAACACCTTAGCAACGACATAGCAATGCCCTGGTAACCACTCACAGCAACTGAGCACATGAGTATTTTGATAATGGTATAATAATTTGTGTTCTGTGTCTGGTATAATGACTCTAACAAAATGTTACCATGTAATTGATCTTACAGTAGTAATTTTTAATACAGTAAAACTGATGACCACTTTCATGTTGCTCAAACAGCAGGTTTTGAGTGTATGTCATGAATGAAATGTGTTCCAAATGGATTAATGTAAATTAATATAATAATAATAATAAAAATAATATCAATTCGAAGATTATTAGAATGAAAACTGTTTGAAGGTCACATAAATGCGATGATGGTTTTACAGTAATCGTGACTGTGGTAGCAGTCATTCTCGCCGACTTTAAAAAGCAAAACATCTTTGATAAATATCTCCGCTTCCAGACTGTATGTTTATACATCTAAATTAGAAAGCAGGAACGCTTCTACTGCTCTATAATTGGGCAAATTACTCATTTTAATTTGCGTCATTTTGATTTCTCACAGCCTAAAAGCACTAAAGAAGCCTCATGGTTTCAACATTTCACATTTAAACAGTGGTAATGTACAATTGAAACGCTACTGCTAATGCACAGTGCCAAAGAGACATATATTTAATTGCTTGTGGGTGCTTGTGTGTTTTATTTTTTCTCCAGGGCTGCTCGGTGCAGCGTTTAACTGACCGGTCTTTTCCCATCATAAAGGTTTCATGTTACTCATCAGTCAGCACGTGGCCTGGCTGCCCAGATGTGGCTCAAACATGCTGCTAATGAAGACCCTTACGTCTCTGATCTTACACTGCTATTTACTGAAGAGAGCCAACAAACCTGTCCTCACACTTCTCTTGCTCTCCTTGTGCAAGTCTAGGTCTCAATTTGAGAGTAAAATATTTAGGTTAATCATTCCAGGAATGTCATTCTTCCAGGAGGAAGACAGTATTGAGAGCTTGCAGCTGTTTGCGCAGGGAAACCCTGAGGCTCCTGGACTCCTGCATTTCTGCACGTGTGCGTGATCCCAAGAGCACCAGATCAGACAGGGCTTCAGATGCCAGAGCACGTGTCAGGAGAAAGATGCTGATCCATGCATGAGCAGATGGAGGTTTGTTTGAAGGTGGTCTGTCATAAATTTTGGAAATGAGTATTTATCTATCGAGTCTAGAAGCATTTTTGTTCACATAGTTTTGAGCCTTGAGATCTGTTCCAAATTTCCAGGTCGAAGGCGTCTCAGGCACACTTTCTGACACAAAACCTCTCCCAAAATTTAGGAAGGAAAAAATCATCCAAGATGCCAGATGATGTGAGTGAAATGTTTATTATAAATATAAAAGTTTACGTAATATTGCAAAGTATAGATACAATTTCAATCAACTGCTTTTTTTATTTTTATTTAAATGATTAAATCGCACAGGCGAAATTATGGAAGCTTGTTTCCGCCACAGAATGAAAAATAAAAAGGTAATTGCGACTTTTTCATCTTACAATTCTGACTTTATTTCTCACAACTGCGTGATATAAAGTCAGAATTGCGTGATATAAAGTCAGAAATGTGAGATTTAAACTATTCTGATGGGGAAAAAAGTTTTTATCACGCAAAAGAAATATCACGCAATTCTGACTTTATATCTCGCAATTATATCTCGCAATTCTGACTTTATATCTCGCAATTCTGACTTTATATCATGCAATTCTGACTTTATATCTCGCAATTCTGACTTTATATCTCGCAATTCTGACTTTATATCATGCAATTCTGACTTATATCTCGCAATTCTGATTTTATATCTTGCAATTCTGACTTTATATCTCGCAATTCTGACTTTATATCTCGCAATTCTGACTTTATATCTTGCAATTCTGACTTTATATCATGCAATTCTGACTTTATATCTCGCAATTCTGACTTTATATCATGCATTTCTGACTTAATATCATGCAATTCTGACTTTATATCTCGCAATTCTGACTTTATATCATGCAATTATGACTTTATATCATGCAATTCTGACTTTATATCTCGCAATTCTGACTTTATATCTCGCAATTCTGACTTTATATCTCGCAATTCTGACTTTATATAATGCAATTCTGACTTTATATCTCGCAATTCTGACTTTATATCATGCAATTCTGACTATTTCTCACAGTTCTGACTTCATATCTCGCAATTGTGAGATAAAAAGTCGCAATTATTTATTTATTTATTTTTAATTCAGGGGCGGAAACAAGGTTCCACACAAAATTGCTTTGTTATGAGAGAAAAAAAAAGTTTAAAAAATCACATTATTGGGACACCAATAAGAGGAGCCGGAAGGAAAGAGGTGCATGGGGGAGCTGAAAGTTTGGAGGGCTGAGGTACAGGAAATCTGTGGCAAAACCTGGATGACGATGGACCAAGGCGGAACCAGAGGATTGGAGAAGCCCGGTGGAGCCTGAGGGATCTGACCACTGTGGAGCCAAGGGAGCGCAAAGCCAAGGCTGACGGGCCATGATGGAGTCATGGGCCTTGAGGCCTGAGCTAAAGACAGAGGATTCGTCTCACAAGGCTGAGCAAGTGGTGGAGGAACCCGAGGTGGAGCCAGAGAGCTAGAGGGAGCTCAGCGAGGGTGGAGCCAAGGAGACGAGCACCACCAGCACCAGCAGCGGACAGAACTGAAACAATGGGGCGGGCAGGATGGCTGGTTCATCCAGGAAGTCACCAGGGACAGATTGAGTGCAAGAAAGTTCAGGCATGGGGCCTTGGGTGGGGACTGGCTCCATAGTCCACAAGTCAATGAGCCAGTGCTCCCATTGTGGCTCTAGGGTGGACTTCTCTGATGGCACTGACTCCTGGGACCTGGTTGTATGGTCCGGACTGGACTATCATATTGACTTAATAACATCTGCATGCTGGACCAATTCCATCACAACATTATAACAGATGAGTCTAATGAGCTTGTGTCATCATTCCAGCACCAGTAATTATGGTTTGGTTATTTTACACCATAATTTGTGTCTTATGTTTCTAATGTTGTTGCTAATGGCACAGTCTGCAGCTGTGTTGCATGTTTAAACTCAAAAACCCATTACAATCCCCTTGAGTTCCACCAGCAACAACAACAACAAAAAAGAATAAATCTCTCTGAATGCTCATTTGGGAAGCCACTAACAAGCCCCTGCTGGGTCAGTATGTCTTAGTGTCTTGAAATAAAGAGATCATGCTCGTTTCGGCAAAATGACACTCCCAATACGATGGACCAGGGAAACAGTGATGAAATGCATAAAAGATGCAATTTTTCTTTATGCAAACAGCTCAAACATACATTGGGTGAACTTTTTCATGGATTAAAATGGTAGTTTCTGTCTTTGAAGACTTGGATTTTAAATTGACCCTCATTTCAAGTAAAAGTGCATCTTTGGCAAAATTAGATTTCCTGAACAACATACTTTAAGGGCCTTTCATACTGAGTGCGTTTAAGCGACATGATGTAAGATGCAATGACCCTCTTGAATCGAAACAATAGATCCCTATAGAGCTATTCCCACCGGATGCGATCAATCGTGCAGCGACAAAGCTAGACATTTTTTTCGACCAATTTGTCTATCTTGCCTCTCCCTCCCCTCCCCCAATACAAATGACGGAAATAAGTAGATTTGAAGTAAATTCCCATGTACACTACTAGTGGACTTTCCAAAATTTCACACAATTATTGGACAAATTTAGGAACATATCTGTATATCTACTGATTCCAAATTTTAATATTGAAGTAAATCTACTGGAAAAGGGTAAGCTGTTTAAGCCCAGCTTGAATGTGGAATGTGTCTGCATTTGTGTCATTGTCTAGTCATCTGAAGTAATATTTTATAGGTTTTATAGGTTATCTTACTGAATTGCTTAAAGGGATAGTTCACTTTGAAATTAATTTTTGATATGTTTTATCTTACCTCAAGGGCATCCAAGATGTAGGTGTCTTTGTTTCCGCAGTATTTTCAATTTTGACATTTTTCAGTCGAACCGTTTTTGACTGTCAGTCATACACTGGAGGCTGAGGGGGTCCACCTCAAGGAGCATGCACAGAGAAGTCAAAATTAAACATGCTTTAATGACTCGTAAATGTAAGTACACATTGATGGCCTAAGACACGAAACGAGCGGTTTGTGTGAGAAAACGAACAGTATTTATATCGTTTTTACGTCGTGTAAACCAAGTGATCTGAATCAATTGTGCAATGTCCAACTGAACCGAACTGAATCAGTTCAATGTTACGCCGGAAGTGATCGCTTGCGTGTGACGTCACTCAATATTTACATTTCGGAAGTTTTACCTTTTACTAAACATATTTAGATATACCGAAATCGTCTTCCATTTTTCCCATCTATCTAAATATGTTTAGCGAAAGGTAAAACTTCATAAATCTCTGTATAATCAAAGAGTGACGTAGGCGCGCAAGCGATCATTTCCACCGCATGCGCAGACCGAAGCACCCGTGCCGTCAGATCATTTTGTCATGGCTATGATTAAAAGAGGTAAAAACGACATAAATACTGTTCGTTTTCTCACACAAACCGCTCGTTTCGCTCGTTTCGTTTGATGGCCTAAAACGCTTAGGCCATCAATGTGTACTTATATTTACGAGTCATTAAATCATGTTTAATTTTGACTTCTCTGTGAATGCTTTTTGAGGTGAACCGATTGAGGACCCCCTTCACCTCCAGTGTATGACTGACAGACAACAATGGTTTGACCAAAAAATGTCAAAATTGAAAATGCTGTGGAAACAAAGACACCTACATCTTGGATCCCCTTGAGGTAAGCTAAAACATATCAAAAATTAATTTCAAAGTGAACTATCCCTTTAATTTGTGCACTACTTCCACCACTGTCAAAACAATTAGGGCCTCTAGCCCCATTTCCACCCTGCCAAAGACCTCAAAATCACATCAAAGCTCCTTTCTCAGAACATTTTCCAACATTCACAATCTTATTTTTCCATGTTCCCTGATTAGAGCCAAAGCAGAGCACACAATATACTCTTAACATATGTGTGTCTGAGTTATACCATTGTTTTATCAAAACGCTTATTCACTCTTAAGGATTAGTGCTGACTGCAGAATGACATAAATCTTGAATTATGTGGATTCGTTGGTTGTCTGCAGAAATATAAGGCAAGACAGAAAGCTTTTGTCCATGACTCAGATACGGTTAACTCTTGCAGCATGAACTGTAATACTAGACGACAATATAACTTAATATCCTGGTGTTCAGTCTGCAGAAGCTTTACTTACTGTCTCAGTGAAGGTCAAAGCATGACCAGACCACACATCAGGCTAAACCTCTTTACGTGCCTCTCCAGTGCCTCATTCTCAAATTTGTGTTACAAGCTGAGACTGGTTGTCATAAAGAAGATCGCATGATAATTTCTGCTATTAGAAACAGAATTGTGCAATAATTCAAGGCCCTTGACAGAATCAAATTACATTGGCTCAAAGGGGCTTCCTAAAGAGATACTGTATTAAAACACCCCAATCAGAGAACACACAGTACCATATGACCCAGCAGGCATTATAATAAACGAGGGCTTTTGTACTGTATATTTGCCATTCTATAACTTGAAGAAATATCCAACCAAAATGGGTGTAGAGAAGCACACACTGAGGGAGTAGAAAACAGAAACAGTCTTCAGTAAATCCACATAGAAAATCCCTCAAGTTCAACTGAGGAGGGAAAGTGAGGGCTCAGGAGGAGGACGAGGGGCTGGCGAAGGGCAGGACACCAGAGGAGATAGTGGCGGGTTTGGAAAATGGATCACAAAAAAAGTTACAGACTTCACGTTTAAATATTTATAAAATATTTTCCTTATCGTTTAATCAAACATGTAGGGTAAAAAAAAACCCCAAAAAACTCTGGACATCACTTTTGGCCACTACTGTATGTTGTTTAAGTAGAGTTGTTGGCTTAGAATCTTATAATAAACTGATCTGACTGAAACTGATTTGAGATGGTCAGACACTTTTAAAACTGGTCAGACATCAGCTGGTCAGACACTTGAAAAACTTAATGACAATTTCTACAATGATGGATGTTAAAAGTTTGTGTCAACCTTATAAACAACCTTAATATACTTCCATCCATCTACAAACCGGAAAGAAAACAAACCAACAGGCCTGTTAAAAAGAAATTTCAGAACATTGATTCTGAAACTTGCTTTCGATTAGTGTGAGGGATCACGACCAAGACTGACAAATAACGCCAGCGCTCAAACAGCTGCCTGAAATTAGTTACGCACTCAAAAGAATCTGAGAACGTTTCCTTTAAATACGCTTTCTCTTTCCTATTGCCAAAGAAAACCAAGAGGGGTCTCTTTTTACTGTACATATCTAAAGAAAAGGCTGCTTCCATTGACATTCTGATCCCAGTTTTTGATTGACACTTAATAACCTTCACTGGAGTTCTTCATTGCTTTCATTTGTCTGTCGAGTACTTTTTTTCCCCTCAGATAAAGTAAGAAGGAATCCAGTGATGAACTCTGTGATCCCATCACACTTTATTTAAACGGAGAATGGATGCATTTCTTTCACAGGCCGTGAAATTGGTTTAATAGGCTTGCCGAATGTGACATGAACAAACAAGAAAACGGGTCTGATCTTATCCTATTGTTGAAGAAAGTGTTAATGGCAGTATGAACAAGTCAGATTAAATATCTATGCACTTTTAAGGAAATTTGCTAACCAAGCTAGTGTTTTTGTATTGTTGCCGTTTTATTCGATCTAAATATCAAAATGTTATAGTGTGAAAAAAAACGCTTTTAGATAATCAATATGCATATGCGATTGACATGGGTTATGCTCATCTTTTCTCGCTCCTTTGAAGGCATCTTGAGTAAACCAGCTCTATATTTCTTTTCTATAAAGCTTTTCTGTTAGATCATGTGCATGTGATAGATCAAAACTCTTGTAGAGATACATAGCTACACATTTTCAATATATTTTAAGACTTACAATAGTAGGCTATGGGATAATCTTCCACTTATCCCACAGACTTCCACAGACTGTAATTTTCATACAAATTTTGCTTTCTTAACTGGTACAAGACAAAATCATATTCTGCTGTAATCAGCAGGATGCCACAGCTCACGTGTATTAGACTGCTGCTCAATTATTATTGTTGCTCAATTATTAATATTGTCCTTTTATTATCATAAATGTGGAAAACAGTTGTGCTGCTTCATATCTTTGTGGAAACCAAGTTTTTTTTCCCGCCTATTTTTTTTAGGATTCTTTGATAGTTCAAAAGATCAGCATTTATTTGACATAGAAATATTTGACATTAATAAAAGAAAAATAGAGAAAAACATATATAAGTATGAAACAGAACCAACGGTATTCAACATTGATAATAATCATAATGAAAATGACAATAATAATGTTTTCTGAAGGATCATGTGACACTGAAGACTTTAGCTTTCCCCTCATCACAGGAGTAAATTACATTTACACATGTAATCCCACCGCAACTTTTTTTGTGACCGCAACTTTTTTCTTATTTCTGGCAGCTCTAAAAAGTTTGTTATTGACTTTGGGCAAGAAATTCAACTTGATAAAATATATTGTCTAAATTAAAATCTATTAATGTCATGTGACTAGTGTGAAAGGTCACATGACCAGTTCACTTCCTGCTTGCACATCCTTAGACTATTACAAAAAGTAGTATGTAAAAACATCTTAATTAACAGATTGAACTATCATATTTTGTACATATATTATTTAAGGAGTCTACTACTGATATATTTTCAGAATTATACTCCTGCATATATATTTTGCTCATAAGACTTGTGACCGGTAGTATAACAGTGCTTCAATTGAAAACACAGGTATTGGCAATCCTACACTGAACATATGACACACCTGTGAGGTGGATGGATGATCTTGGCAAAGGAGAAGAGCTCACTAACACAGATTTAGACACATTTGTGAACAATATTTGAGATTAATAGGCCATTTGTGTACATAGAAAAGGTCTCAGATCTTTGAGTTGAAATGGGGGCAAAAACAAAAGTGTTGTGTTTATAATTTTGTTCAGTGTAGTTATCAGTAGAAACCCAGAAACTTTCAACATGTCAGACGTTCTAGACGTATACGCGCCCTTAGGGGTCTAGCTGAACAAGCAGAAGTTTTGTACATGACAACCTTTTCACCTCACTAAGCCTCCTTCACGAAATGACAAAACGAGGTATTGGAATGAATTGTCAGCCTGACTTAGTCATACTCATATTCTAGTCAGAAAGTGAGTCTGAAACTGCTCCGTAGGGCTTTGAATATGAGGCGTGTCTTAACCGAACCAGGAAAAAAAAAACCTCTGCACTCCACCTACAACCAATCAGAGCAACGCAGTAAGGCAACTACTTTGCATACAGTTGTCAACTACAGAACTTACTTATTTTAGAAGTAAAATAACGCGTGTTGCTTCTTTTACTTGGTCCTTCATGAGTGCCAGGAGAAACCACAACGACCACAGGCTTTTCATTACGTCCCATCTTCTTAGCGACCATCGGAGCCAGCTGATAAGTTACACTTTTGCCGAATCATGTAGGAAGGACGGCAAAAATATCTTTCCGATCGACAAATGCCTTGATTGCAGTTCTCTGATTGTCTATTAAAATTAATGCGCTCTTATTAAAATTAATGTAATTAATTAAAATTAATTACATCCCTGCAGATCATCTGTCCATCATCGTTTAAAGCCCGCCCTGGCAATTTGATTGGCCCGATCATTTTTTGACTGATCATA
Source organism: Pimephales promelas (assembly GCF_016745375.1). The sequence goes on from NW_024121643.1 coordinate 1,868,842, forward strand.
ATTACTCCTCAATGGATCGAGTCCAGACCGAACTTCCCGACCAAAAAATGTTGTGGGCGGGGTTCGGGCTGGCATCCAGGCTAATGAATTGTGTCAATAGGTCTAATTTAAGAAATTGTATGAATTCTGACTATGGTGTTTCCCACCAGTCACTATTGTGACCGAGTATAAAACCTAATAATACCTGCACAAAAAATAAAAAAAAATTAAAAAATAAATCAAAACAGGCATAATGTTTGAGTGTTAGGAAGGTCTCTAGAGTAAAATGTATGTACTCAAGTTGCAAGAAAAAAATTTGGGATTAAAATGGAAAACAGTTCTTTTAGATTGCAATAACATTTCACAAAACTGTGTCTTCTTACGCTCGGCATACGACCTGCCCATCTGTGTCATGTGTTGGACATCACTGTGAGCCTTTGGCATTAGGACTATTGGGAAGACGATGGAGTGAGAGAAAGAGGACGCCGACTGTTAATGCTTCCTCTCAGCCACACGTCTTCACATTAGTTTTGGCACTGGCTGTCTGTGAGGGCAGTTTGGTGGGTTTCTGTTGTGCCTTATTGACCTCCATGTCTGCATCTGCACGTTGGCCTCGTGGACGTCGTTCTCTCTCTCTCTCTCTCTCTCTCTCCTCAGCTTGCCAGGGCCTGCTCTACAGCTGGGCTTCAAAGGCAGGAGATAACACATCACTCCGTGTGTTTTCACTCAAACACTTACACTTTTGGCTGGAGGTTGGTCATGTCGATGAAGAACAGATTTAACTCCAAATTACCTAAAGCAAAAAACGTACAGAATAATGATCTGTCAATAATCATTTGGCAGCAAGAAATGTATCCCTTTGTTCTGGTAGTGTCTATATCTTTGACCTCATGAGAAATGAAACTGTGTGTCAAACATGTGGCCTGGTTAAGATCTACCGCGGTGTTTGGTGAAGTGTGCCTTTTCTCTGCGTATACACACTTGTTTGTACATGACTACGTGTCAAATAGACATGGGTGGTTAGGTTAACGTGTATAAGAGAACATGTATGGGTAACACTTTATAATACGGGTGCACTAATAACACATGCTTAACTAATGCACAGATAATACTGAATTAATGTGTAACTAATGATTATCTAAGCGATTCATTAATGATTACCACATTAGGAACTAATTAAGAGTCTGTAAGGTTAATGTATTAGTTCATACATGAATTGTTATTAATTAAATATGCAATTGTGAATTAATTCCATAATAACTCATTTTTTAACTAATATTGTTAATTAATATGTTAATTACCAGAAAGAGCCAAAGGCTTGAATTTCAACTTCCAGATAATAAATTCACAGAAATTCATGTGAAAATCACTACAATTACTAAATGACTAGTTAATAATGATGTGCCCCACCAAGTAAAGTCATAGCATAATGATACCCTTGCAAATCATTAGCTAATGATTAATTAAAGCAGACAACTGGAAGTGGAAGTGCATAGCTTTGACTAATTGTGGTAATTAACACATTAATTTACACTATTAGTTAACAAAATATGTTATTAAGGAATTAAAGCACAATGACACATTGAATTAATTGCAAATCATGTATTACTTAATCTATTAATCATGTAGACTCGATCTACGAGCGCCGAGTCTACATCAGTCGATCAGTCGATCTACGAGCGCCGATCCAAGTGCGCTGAACTGTGCAGAATCTCATATTGTCCATTGTTTCCAGAAGAAACACAAACACAAACCGTTTACTTCTCTTCAATATGTACACGTAGCCTACTGTTCGCGCTCACCTTATCACCTATTCACCATAGCTATTCACATCTCACCAGCGCACTTGGATCAGCGTTCGTAGATCGACTGGTAGAGACTATTTTTTCCAAGATGGCTTCTTCCTGTATTCGCGAAGTTGACTGTGTGTATAAAATATCTGCTTATTAAACTGTATGGACACTGACAAAGTTCTCAATGCTTCGGTTTGAATGTAGGGGCCCTTGTTATGCTACCGTGTTAGTGTGGGGCTATTTTGAGCCTTGTTAGTGGTAATAGCAAGCTATTTTTATTTGTCATTACTCTATACTAGCATTATACTAGTGTTATAGGCTAAACTGTTTTTAGAGATAAAACTATTTACAATCGGCAATCATGAAAATAAATTTCAGATAACGGTTGACTTGGTAACAATGTGTAATTAGACTAAAGGTTCATTTTGCGCCGGAGTTCTCCTTTAAAGGAGGTAAAACCTCTTTTCCAACACTCTCAGAAAAAAAGGTACAAAAGCTGTCACTGGGGCGGTACCTTTTAAAAAAAGGTACACTTTTGTACCTAAAGGGTGCATATTGGTACCAATATGCACCCTTTAGGTACAAAAGTGTACCTTTTGAAAAGGTACCGCCCCAGTGACAGCTTTTGTACCTTTTTTTCTGAGAGTGAATCTTTAAAGCTTGAAAATGTCTTATTTGGAGTCTTGATGATCAAAATCATGAAGGATCCCAAAATAAATGGCTAAAATTACACCAAAAAATGGAGAGTTACACCTCATATATGTTGCTGTAGTAAAATAAATCTCGATCAATTCTTCTAGTGTGAATACGATGCAGCTGTAAACTTTCTGCAAGTGTAATGATGAGGAGACCTTGGCCGAATTCAGATGACATGAAGCTTGCGGAAATGCAGCCAAGGCTTCTGGGATACATCAACCCTGAGGGCACCGAGCGCACCCTGCACCTCCAAGTGACCATGAGCATCCGACAGCAGAATGTTTTTTCATTATGAGATGGGATCTTTGTGCATGACGTGGTTGTCAGGATGCGTTCAAGGCTGGGACGAAGTGACACAACGCAAGGTACATCCAGTAATCTCCACAGAATAAAGCTTCGGGAAAGGTGTCCTGCAGAAAAAGACAGACCGCCATGTCATAAAAGCTTTCTCCTTCCTCTCGCTGATCCCATAATGCATCTCAGCACACGAAGGCCACATCGGTGAGAGACGAGCACAATTAGCTTATGAAGGTCTCAACAGCTTAACCTCCATCGATCATCAATCATGTGTTGATGTGAACAAATAGTATGAAAACTCATCTCTTCTGTGAGCACTTAACCTCATAAAAAATAAAGAAAAAGAATTCTTTCTTTTTCCTTTAATCCTCCCTTGTCTGGTTTCTGCTACTCTGAGCAGTGCCTGAACTTTGTATTGCAACGCATTCTCATCCTAGGGCGTCATATAGTGACGCTTTTGACAGTGCCTATACATCCGACGCACAGGCCACCCTTTAGCCTGAATATAACATGCTTCGGTTATGGATAGGTTTAGGCCCGGTCCACACAGAGACCCATTTAGCTGTATACGTACAAATTTTTGGTCGTATTGGCGTTTCGTCCAAACGGATCCGGCATTTTGGGACACTGAAACCGCAGTTTTTTCAGACTGATCTCATGAAATTGCATGTGTATGACATGCCAATTCGTATTTCCATTTTTGGCGTGCTATCAACACGCATAATCGATTTTCAGCGTGTTTATCTACTTAACGTTACGGTATTGTATATATAAATATATTACCTACCCTCAACCCCGTCCCTAAACCTACCCATCACTACCATCCTAGGAAAAAAAAATATCACTCCCCAGATTTAGATCTACATTTCGCTTCATTTCGCTCGGACATTTAAAGGCGTGTACATACACACGGAATCACTCGGACATTTAACAGCATAGACATAAACGCGTACACGTGGATAGCTCAAAATGCGTATAGATAACATGCCACTTGACTTGAAAGTGGCGTGTATGTTTACGCAAAAGTCATGTTGTCATGTTGATTTTTTGAAACCAGGTCCCAGGATGGATAAACCTGAAAACGACACCCTTGCGTGTTCGTGTGTACGGCCAATGCGTATATTTTGTGAAACGATGATGTCATCACCCCACGCGTCGACTAGTCAGACAGTCACGCAAGAATGACACAGAAAACACTAGTTTATCAATAAACTATTAAAATGTCCATATTTGACACATTCGCTACTTTTTCCGGTTCTTCGTGGCAAGCTTTCTGAGTCTGCTAACTAATCGAATATTGTGACTCCCTATTTGGTACCAGGCCTTTTATGGTTGTTCAATAAAGTTCCTGATAAAAAGGAAAAAAAGAAAAGAAGCAACTGTGCCTAGCCTACAGCGCGCAAGTCTTCTTCTCGAATTTTTAGTGTATTTCCGTGGCAGAATTACAGCGCCACATACTGGTCCGGAATGTATCCCAGATAGCAAACTGACATTGAATCAACGTGGAAATATGACATCGAAACAACGTTGATCTGACATTGTTTTGCTCATCGAATTAACGTTGAACCAACGTCAGATGCGTCATTCTTTCAAAACTAACGGAAAATCAACTTGAAATCAACGCGTTGTTTCAACGTTATGAAAGCAAACCAATTTTCGATTTCATTTAGCTTTGAAGAATGCCGCGTCTGACGTTGGTTCAACGTTAATTCGATGAGCAAATCAACGTTATTTCAATGTCACGAGAGACGTCGTTTCCACGTTGATTCAATGTCAGTTTGCTGTCTGGGATACTACATCGATTTGAGTCGGTTTCAGTGGTTTGTTTCATGTGCACGCAGATACTTATCGAGACCCTGCCGTGTTTACAGACTCTTTTTTTTTGAACGAGGAAAAAAATCATTGGATAGGGAAAGCTCTGGCTTCGTGTGGATGTTGCCTTAGTTCTGGGGTAGTGTTAGGGTTAGACCCCGTATAGCCCATATATATCTGCATCTCATATTGAGGCTAACACCATGTCCTAACTACACACGATGCAATAAAATTTCAGCGACAGCAAGTGTGTCTGTCCACACTAGACGCGACGTGACTGTGAGATGCCACATTCAGAACAGCGTGTGAGCCTATGGTGTGAGCAGAGTCTCTCTGTGAAAGTGCACTGTTGGCCCGTACTCGCATTGGAAATGGGTAAGGACATAATCAAATCAAGAAATATTATTATTAAAGATCAAAACATTAACTAAATATACTCATTGACTAATTTTGTTATGAAGTACAGTTGCATGTTTGCATAGAATTCATTTTGAACGCTATATTACATTATTTCAAAATCTGAGGTAAATTATCCGTTATCGCTTGTGGCACAGTGACCTATTTTTAACTCAAAATAAATAATGTGTACTCATAACCAGTGTAATTTCTTCATTCTGTCAGCCGCGACGTCGCAGAAATAGGAACTGTTTCTAAATTAGAAACTTCGCGTGTCGCCGTCGCATCTGGTTAGGACAAAAACTCAGATTAACATGGAAAAGATACCTTTTATCGCGTGTCGCGGCGCGTGTAGTTAGGACACGGTGTAAAGGGTGCCGTGTGCGTCGAATGTAGATGCGATGTCAAAAGTGTCAGTATATGACTTTTGCCTCTTTTGACTTGCTTTAGTCCTATGTTGTAAGTCGCTTTGGATAAAAGCGTCTGCTAAATGACTAAATGTAATCTCAACCGAGATCTGAACTCACTTCTATATATATATATATATATATATATATATTAGGGCTGTGCAAAAGTTAATTGCGATTAATCGCATCCAAAATAAAAGTCTGTGTTTACATAATATATTTGTGTGTGCAGTATATAATTATTTTGTATATATAAATACACACACACATGCATGTATATATTTAAGAAAATATGTTATTCATATATAAAATATTTATATTTATATAATATAGATTATGCATTTATAAATATATACAGAATTTAAGCACAAATAATTCTTAAATATATACATGCATGCATAGGTATTTATATATACAAAATAATTATATACAGCACACACAAATATATTATGTAAACACAGACTTTTATTTTGGATGCGATTAATCGCAATTAACTTTTGCACAGCCCTAATATATATATATATAGTTTTTACACAAGTTTATTTATAAAATGTATTTATTGAGAGCCACTGAATGAGCATGGCCTCCTCTGCCACTGCTTGTGATTCTATATATTGCATCTGCTCAGTTAAATTCGCCAAAGAGTCTGTTGCCTAAGAAGCACATGCATGTTATCAATCAACTGCTCTGAAAGTTATTTCCTCTCGAAATGGATATCAAAATGGCGTGTCGGTTTATCAGCACATTCTCATCCCAAGCCGTCATATACTGACGCTTTTGTCAATGCGTAGACATCCAATGCACATGGCAGCCTTTAGCGTCAATATAACACGCTTCGGTTATGGGTTAGGTCTGGGGTAGGGTTAGGGTTAGGCGCCTTCTGGCCCATATATATCTGAGTGTCATATTGACTCTAAAGGGTGTGCGTTGGATGCAGTGTTGTAGTACTCGAGACTCGGACTCGTCTCGGACTCGGTCTCGGAGTGGAGAAAACGTGTAACTTGTACATGACACGAAAAAAGATTAGTTAAATTCAGGAACGTTAAATTGTGCTTGTTAGAGAGTCGTTCTCCACAATAATTGGCTGAGAAGTATGGTAAGCCGTTTTAGCTTTTATTCATTTCCAGGATATGAATTCTTGATATCAACAATTACATTTTTTGATATTAACAATTGAATTGTTGATATCAACAATTGAACTGCTGATATCTGTAATTGTATTTTCACTAGTGAAATTTCACCATAGGCTGCCATTCGAAATAAATTGTTGATATCAAGAATTTATTTTTTACTAGTAGAAATTTCATTTTTATATCAATAATTATATTGTTACTAGTAAAAATCTGAATTCCGGATATCAGTAATTAAATTGTCACTATTGAAATGTCTATTCTTGATATCAACAATTCAATTGGTACTAGTAAAAATTATCAGTTCTGATATCTGAAAATGTATTTCTGATATCAATATTGTTTCAGATATCTAAAATGGCTTTCTTACTACTAACAATCACATTCATGATATCAGAAATTGATATCAAAAATGAACATTGTTACTAGTAGCAATCAAGAATAGACATTTCAAATAGTAACAATTTAATTCTTGATATCAAAAATAAAGGTTTTTACTAGTAATAGTTGTATTTCTGATATGTGAAATTGGAATTTCTACTAATAAGAAATTAATTCTTGATATCAACAATTGGTTTTGAATAGCAGCCTATGGGGCCATTTCACTAGTGAAAATACATTTGTTGATAATTCATATAGGCCTACTGGAAATGAAAGTTAAAACGGCGTGCCATAGTGAAGACGTAATGTGAGATGAGATGGAAGATATGCGTAACACGTTCTTCTTACAATCATGACGATAGTCGAAGGATCCACAGATCAATGAGTGCAGAAGCCCTACGATTACAGCCACCATCATTTGAAGTGCCACACAATTCAGAAATTACATTGTTTTTTTGTTTTTTGTTTCATAATTGATCATGCATCGTACGTAGACCTACAAATATGATAATTAGTGTACGTTTATTAACACTGCATAGTACCTAGTATTTAAAAAGGGGATAATACAAAATTTAAACAAAAAGAAACAAATTGGTATATGGAAAAGGAGGACGGATGCAGTGATTCTGGCCACAAAACGTGTGAACAACATATTATAAAGGAGCAGATGTGAGTGTGACATTTATTGGTTCAGAGGAATGTTGTCTCAGAGAACCACTTCAGCATGTCTGAACCGCTGGGTTTCCCTTCATCATCTGATATTCTCACTGAAAGTAGCTGAATAAAATGCATCAAAAGTCTGCTGAACCCAGAACTCAGTTTCTGTCAGATTTAGGAGAAGATTCTGCTATTATACCCTATTTTATTGCTGGCCTTCATGAAAGCAAAACATTCTCTGGTCTGAACTTCTTATCACTAATATTGCAGATAAACATCTTCACACAATGTCCAAACACAGTAAGAAATCCACTTTTTTGCAAAACGTAAGAAATGTGCCAAAGTAACATTTTTGTGACAAGTTTAATGGTGATCGGTTATTTTCTTTGTGAGTTCTTAACAGGGATTGTTTTATATATAAAACAAAACCATAAAAAATTAATACTTGAAATATAACTGATGGAACCATATTGAAAAGCATAATATTTTTTTATATATATATTTTATTTTATTTTATAAAATATGTATAAAAAAACATTATGCTTTTCAATTAGTTTTAGTTAAATACATTAGTAAACATGAACTAACAATAAAATTCTTCTAAAGCATAACGTTAGTTCATGCTAATTTCACCATTTACTAATATATTATTAAATTCAGAAGTTGTATCAGCCTATTATTTAATTGACTTGAGCTAACAATGAACAGTTGCATTTGTATTAACAAAAATGAACAAACATCAATGCATCGCCTATAGTTAGTTAATGTTAGTTTAAGCATTAACTAAATTTAACAAATGGGAAAAAAAAGAAGAAAAAAAAGAACCACAACCTTTTTTTATTTCAGCTATTTGCCAAAGAGTTTAGCTTTATGTACTAACATGACATAAACTGAAACAATAATATTCATAATATAGTGTTCATAATTAAAATGAACAATAATAATAAAAAATGTATATAGCCACATGTAAAGAAAAACAATAATTGATAAAAATTACAAAAGCATACAACAAACAACTAAAACTGTTACTAAAATAAAAATCGAATAGTATAATATTTCAGAAATGAATTATTCAGCCTAAACTTCTTAATTAACAGACTTTTTTTTTTTTTACTATGGCAATTACAATGTCACATCCAAATAGTATGACATCAGTGATGACATCAAACCCCATTAGGTATTGAGTAACTCGGACCTTTGATCAAATACAGACAAAACTGCAAAGAGTGATTAACTAAAATATAAAACGTAACATAGTGAACACAAATCCACTGTAAAAAAATACAACCCGGTCTCATCCCAAGACGTCATATAACTGACGTTTTGGGACGTCTTTTGACCATACGTCAATATTCGCCTTTTTAGGGCCCCCTTAAACGTCGGTAGATGAGGTTATGGGATCCTAACTCTACCCCATACCTAAACTTAACCCTAAACCTAACCCGTCACCTAACTGACGTTAAAGGTAAAGCGTCAGTTGTATGACGGCCCGGGATCGCCATCTACCGACGTTTAAGGGGGCCCTAAAAAGGCGGATATTGACGTATGGTCAAAAGACGTCCCAAGACGTCAGTTATATGACTTTTTGGGATGAGACTGTTAAAAAATACAATGTAAAAACTAAAAGCCTCTCAAAACAGACCAATCTGACTAATTTTCTAAGATAAGCGAAAACCTCAGACTGGTTTAAACCGGCCAGCATTGATCAAGACTAAACCACTAGCACAGACATCATGAACATCTTTGCCTATAGGACCACATCCTGCCTTCATCAGCCATCAATAGACAAATATAGAAGAAGCTATTACAGAATTCAAGGATATGAGACGGTTAAAGATACAGATGAAATGGACCGGCTTCATAATGGGATAAAAATCAATCCACTTCAGTTTTTTCAATTCTTTGATGTCTTACCACTCAGTAAGACTTTTGTGTCTTGAGTATTTAATGTAGCTGACTTTTATCTATAATATTACATCTTAACATTGACACGTTTCAAAACATATTTCTTGCTGACAATTTCCAGAAAAAATGAACTATGCAACATGCATGTGGACACAACCTGAATGAAAATAAAATGCAATACTTTTCTTAATGCAATGACAAATAGCATCTTTATTGCATCCACAAGCATCAACATGCAAACAGCTATTTAGAAAAGAGTTAAACATCATCATATTGTGCAGAAGAATTGATTGAAAAGTTTTCAGCCATCTGAAAAAAAATAATAATAACTTACATTTAACACTAAAGGATACAGATATTGGCTCTTGCATTTTAATTTCTAGATCCAGGAAAATTCAACAAATTTGCCATTTGGAAAGATGATGATATAAAAAGGACAATTGGGAGGATTTTCAAAAAGCTGTATATGTCAATTCATGTCTGATGTTGAGTCTGTGTGGCAAATTTGTCTTCAGTGGAAATGGAGTGAGGCTGGTGTTTTGAAATATATATAGCAAATTTCACTGGTTGTTACGCACACACACACACACACACACACACACACACTGTGGATAAAACTAAGAGCAGCCCAGAGGAAAAGCAATAGGAAATAGCCAATGCTGGAATGCTAAATAAAGCATGAGCACACATACTAAACATGTTCTTGAGATGTGTCTTGGATATGTTTTATTCATGTTTATGAATTAAAAGGGTCTAGCAGCATCATTACATAATAAAATTAGATCCGCTTAGTGAACTGGAAAGAATATTCTTTCCTGGAAGCTCCTCAAGCTTGGAAAACACATCTAGTGCCACTTCATCTGCTGACAGAGAAAACCTGGGAATCGTATCAACCTAAATTGAAGCAATATGCACTCACTAAACTAAACAAACTGTTCTTAGCTACACTGTAAAAAATTTTCCTGTAAATTTTACAGTAAAATACTGGCAGCAGGGTTGCCAGCCAGTTACTGTATTTTTTACAGTATAGTTCTGTAATTTAATTTACAGATTTTTACTGTATTCTCTGATTACAGTAAATAACTGTATTTTTTACAGTAGTTCCATGAATCTTTGTATTCGCTATATCTGGGAAATATGTAAAATGCCAGCTGAATTTTAAATGTTAATTATTTATCAACTGCATAAGCTTTAAACAATTGTTTTTAAATTCATTAAGTGTTCTAAAACACGCAACTTAATTCCCCTATTACTTCACAAAACAAACTATTCAACATCCTATAAAAACAGGTCAACATTTATTTAATTTATAACTTTAAAATATGCATGAAAAAAAGCATAAAACAGTGTATTTTGTATTTTTTTAAAAAAAAAATTTTATTTACAAATGGACATGAAATGATTTTTTTTTAATTACTTAAAACAAATAAGCCATCAGGGCCCTTCACACAAAGAAGAAATACGCAAATGACATTTAAAACAACAAGTTGACCAACATGATCATAATAAAATGGTTTTGGAAAAAAAAAAAAAAAAAAAAAAAAAAACAGACATGAATGAATTGTCACCTCTTCGTTCCCAGACAAACATGTCCAAACAACAAGGCCCCAAGTGAGTCCAAAAAAACGTATGATCAAAAATGGAGAATAATTCAGCTCCGGATGCTGTTCCATCACAGGATGCAAAGAGTGGCTAGAAATATTGAAAAGGACATTACATTAGATATATTACAAAACATAATGATACAGTCAGAGACAGACAGAGGGATGACAGATACAGTTAGAGTCAGATAAAGAATATTAAAAGGTTACAATTAAAGGAAAAATAGATATTTGTGTGTGTGTGTGTGTTTGTGTGTGTACTTACATTTCAGAAATTGTCTACATCTAGTCAGCATGTGTTTGTTGCTTATCGGAGGGTTAAAGTGTGGCCGCTGAATCACATATAGAAACACAACAGCCCTGCACTTGAAAACATTTGGATGTCTCTGGCCGTGTGTGAAAGGGACTTGTGCTTGTTCTTTTCTCGGCTTAGGAATACGTTAAAGGAGGGAGACTGTTGTTAATATGACAACAGCTTTTTGTGTCTTTTTATTTCATTACATCAACAACGAAGCATCCTGTTCAAAGTACCAACATTGCATTTTAGGTGTGAAGGTCATTAGTGTTTCTCACCTGGAAGCAGATGAAAAGAAATAAAATAGTCTGTATTTGCTATTTCATCAAACAATATATATTTTTTTATTTATAATTATTACTTTTTAACCAGCCTATGTTTGCTTTCGATGGGATCTCTTATTAAATGATGCCATGAAAAGTGTCATAAACATGTAATGATAAATGATAAATAGTTACATTGTTACTCCAGTGACTGTCTTTGTCATTGACTCATTCATTCACAGATTTGTTCATAAACTCTGATTCATTTTGGAATGACCCATCTCGTAGGTATGAAAGGAGGAAGCTGGCAATATGCAGATTTTTTTTCGCTGAGGAGCCAAGACTGAGCTCAGGCGATTATCGCGGTACAGCTGGAGTGGCAGGCAGACTTAACATCTCCATTCCCTGGTGCATATACGATATACCAACCTCTGTGTGGACTTAGTGAATACACATATGACTCGGAGGGATCCATATGGAGAACACTGGGGTGTCCAGCTGCAGATGGAATATTTCAACCCCAGCGTACCGGCGCGTACTGGACAGAGCAGTGCTAAAGCTGGGTCTGTCTCTTCCAGGGGCAGGGCTTGCAGTTTCACCACCTGGTCCCAGAAGAGACATAGCCTTCACTCCAACCCATCTTGAAGGAAGGAAAGCACGACACCAATTGAACATCTCCGGGGGTCTTCTCGGCGAGAAGAGCACCAGCTGACGAAGAGGTTCCACTTTAGGTTCCGTATAGGTGCGTCTCGTGGACGACGCTGTAGTGGAAGTGATGGTAGCCACCACCGCTGGTGTTAGGGTACTCAAACCTACCTCGTCTCGTCCAGGAGCCACACGCCATCGGGCCACCAGCGCAACCAAAATTACCTGCTCCTCGTCCTCCCTGACTTTCGGCTCAGTGGGGAAAATGCATATTTGCAGCCCTGTGGCCAGCTGTGCACCAGTGCATCCATGCCGAGCATGCCCTCGGTCAGGGAATAATAGAGGGCGCAATGGGTCAAGTAGTGTGAGGCAAACAGATCTATCTGTGTGTCCCCCAACTGGTCCCAAATCAGCTGAACCGGCTGGGGATGGAGTCGCCATTCTCCGGGGAGGGGCTGAAGCCATGAGAGCTCGTTGGCTGCACAGTTCAGGGCTCCAGGAATATAAATGGTTTGAAGCGACCTCAGATGATTCTGACTCCATATGAGGAGCTGGCGGGCGAGTTGCGACATACGGCAGGAGCGTAGACAACCTTGATGGTTGATGTACGCTACAATGACGGTATTGTCTGATCAGACTAGTACGTGTTAACCCTTGAGAATCGCCCGGAAGCAGTGCAGAGCAAGGCGTACTGCCAGCAAATCGAGGTAATTGACATGCTAGCTGGGGTCCTATCTAAGAGCCCGCGGCAGCTTGTCCATTGCACATGGCGCCCCAACCCGTGGTGGAGGCATCTGTTGAGACAACAAGCAGGAAGTTCGTTCCAGGGGCACTCCAGCCCGTAGAAAACTGAGGTTTGTCTGACGGCAGGTCGGAGTAACTGGTACTCGGAGGTTGCCGTGTTGCCATGCCCACCTCGGGACTCGGTCGCGAAGCCAAAGCTGAAGCGGTCTCATATGAAGCAATCCGAGCAGCATTGCCAGGGCTGCAGATGCCATATGCCCCAGGAGCCTCTGAAACAGTTTCAGTGGAACCGCACTCTTGCCCTTGAATTGTCTCAGGCAAGTCAGCAGTGACAGCGCGTACTTGCTCGTAAGCTGCATGGACATGGCTCCCGAGTTGATGTCCATACCGAGAAAAGAGCTCCTCTGCACAAGGCAAAGTTTGCTCTTCTCCCAGTTGACCCGAAGGACCAGGCGGAGTAAGTGCACTAGGTCTAGAACTAGGGCTGTCTCGACGACCTTTGTGAAGACGCAAGGAGACAGAGCTAGCCTGAAAGGGAGAACCGCATACTGGTATGCCTGCCCCTCGAAAGCAACCCGTAGGAATGGTTTGTGTCGAGGGAGAATGCAGACATGGAAGTAGGCGTCCAATCCAATCCTAGGGCTGCACACATTCAAAAATGTGTTTGGCAGTGAACATCTTGAACGGCATCCTGTGAAGGGAGCGGTTCAGCACGCGCAGGTCCAGGATTGGTTGTAACCCACTGGATTTCTTCGGGACAATGAAGTAGGGGCTGTAAAAGCCGGACCTCATTTCGGCTGGATGAACAGTCTCAATTGCACCCTTCGCCAGTAGGGTAGCAATCTCCACTCTCATGACAGGGGCATTACCACCGACCATAGTGGAGCGGACTCCCCTGAAGTGGGGAGGAGACCACGCAAACTGAACCGCGTGGCTGAGCCTGATAGTTTGTGCGACCCAACGGGACAGATGGGGAAGCTCTAACCAGGCTCCTAAGAACAGAACCGAGGTCATGCGAACCACAGACGTCCCCTCGGTAGGGCAGCAAAGCGAAGTGACTGCCCCAGACGTAGATGGCATTGCGGCCTGGTTTGAGGGCATAGTTATCATCCGTGCCCTGACAGAGGAGGCCAGGGAAGGACTAGCGTTCTCCAGGGGCCTGCTCTGCCAGGGGTCTGGTGAGAGAGGGGGATGAGAGTGGTACGGTCCGGAGACGGCAGACACTGTTATCCGACTCTGAGTCAGAGGAGGATGAGAGGTGCACAGCCCGGAGGTGGCGCACCGTGTCGTCCGAGAACTCTGTGTGCTCAGGGATGAGGGTGTTACTTTTTTCTTTAACCACATAAGGGTGCTGCCCTCTCGAGGGTGAACTGCGGGGACCGGAGAACAAAAGATTCTCCCCCGGCCCTCCAACGGGTGAAGGAGTGGTTCTGCTACCATCTCCTGAGAAGTAACAGTCATCCCTGAGCAGCTCGTCTCAGGAGCGCTGCTTGGCCCGGCGTTTTGCGGCTTCCTTGCGGCCTTCTTGCGGCTTCCTCCATGATCGGGCCCAAGTGAAGGCTGCTGCTTGGGCCGGGCGGGAGGGGCAGGAGCCACTGGAGGACACCCCGGCCGAGAAGACACAAGCCTACCGCAACCAGAAGTGCACGGGCGAGGCATCTTTAAAAAGACGTGCCTCGTGCAAGCTCTTTTATGAGAGGAAACTCTGTGTTGAACTCACTGAAAAACCACTGCACAGATAAGCAGGAAGTGTGCACTCGCTGAGAGATCAATGTCTGAGAATTTCGCTCGTGTGATAAAAGTTGACAGTCCAGAAACGGCTTGTGGAGTGAAGAATAAACTCAGAAGCGAAAACATATCTGCATATTGCCGGCAGACCCATGGCAGTTCTTTTCCATTTCCTTGTTTTGTAATATAGGTTTCCTAAGTGAAACCCCATTCGTCGTCATCCGACGTAACTCGGAATGACAACGAAAGAGAACACCACTAATGAGAGGCACAACAGTTCTGCTGGTTAAACTGAAGTTCTCTGTAAAAGCAATATCACATAATCGTTCTGTCTCCTTGTTACTTTAAAAACTTCTCAAAAACAACCCAAGATGTCATTGCTTAAAGGATTTATTTACTATTTTAATTCTCATATTTTGATTATTAATTTGTCAGATTTGCATCGACTCACAGTTTCTTAACAATCAACTTAAATGAACTGCCATCTTTGTTTACTAGTCCAGTGGACTGTGGTTAATATGGTTTGTCCATAAATCAGCCATTGGCCCAGTGATGACTTTGACCTTTTCCTGTGTTCATTTTTTTTCCCTGCATGATACGGATCACATCACCTGCAGTGAGTGCTGGATCTGTGTACATGTTCATCTTTATCTAGAATATTAAAGAGTTCAGAAATATATAGATACAGTTTTCGTGAGCCATCTATTCAGCCCAGGCTGTTACTATGGCGCTAAAAGGATCATTATCAAGTAAGGGCAATTAATGTGTGTGTTACATTTACATGGGCTACTTTTCTCCTCGTGCTTATCTCTAATGAAGCTTACCCAGTGAGCTATGCCATGTTTCTATAGTAACCTCCAGCAGCCTTTTCATGATAAAATCCCAGTGATAGTTTTGTTTTCCTCTTTTTATCAAAGGTGTGTCACTAAGAAGCAGAGGATTGATACGACAGTTGACGTCAAAGCTTGCCTCCAAGTGAAGTTTGTTTATCGTAGTGTGAAATGCCTGTGAGTTCAGTATGTGTGTTTGTGTGTGTGTAGCTCAGGGAATGTTTTGTCTGTTTGAGATGACCTCAAGATTATATGAGACAGTCGCGGCAGCGCTGGTATCAGAAACGCCTGGAAACATTAGTATGAATGCACAGAATTCCAGAATACTTGGACTCATAAATGTGGCTTTAGCTGCTGATCTAAATTTACTGTGTAAACGACACACTAAAATAGCTCACATGCAACTTGCACATAGGACAATTATATAAAACATGCAGTCCAAAAATAAAAAAAATTAAATAATGTTATGTACACATGTATTTAGGGTGTAAATAAATTGTAATTAATTTTTATTTGATGATTGCAAGTCATTTGTAGAGTCATTAAATCAAAGGGCCCTATCATACACCCAGTGCAATATGGCGCCAAGTGCTATGCATGGGACAACCCTTTTAGATCATGTGCTGGGTGCGCTGACCGTTTGTCCCATCCTTAAACTAGCAAAACTGGATTTGGACACTTTCTCAGTGCACTTGCACTGTGTGCTTTAGACCATGCGTTTAGATCGTTAAAATATGTCAACATTTCCAAAAACATGAAATGGTTCATTTCTGACAACTTGGTGCATGTGTCTTAAACTAGATGTTTAAAGACACATTTTTAATTTTGAATTTCAGAATATCCTGGAAAACAATCAGTTAATTAAAGATTGAATGTGATTTGATTGAAGCTCGTGAAATGTGCTTACAAATGTAAAGGCATTCATTATAACTTTCTGTATTCTAATACTTGGATATTCTGGACTATGAGTGTGTCACTTCTATATACAGATAAATGCAAGTGCAGCTGCAAAATCATACACATAAACACACTCAGCGGCATCCCTTCGTTTGTTTAACAAGAACAGCCAACATCTACATTTTTCTCCAAAACTAATGGCAAATAAATCCATATATGGCTTCTGTAATAACACAAACTACCCCAGCAAGCCATGAGCTTCCCAAAAGAACCAGTCAGTAATAAAATGTTGGGATTTTTTTCCACGACTTCTAATGTTAAAACAAACAAATTAAAAAAATCTAATCAACATAATGTTATGACTAGCTTCTGTAACAAAACGTGAAAGAAAACTTAAAGGAATAATGGTCTAGGGTTGCTTTCTGTCTGGACCAGGACAGTCTGATGGCTTTGATGGAACTATGCGTCATGTGATAAAACTTCAATTGAGAATTTCAAGACATAATTGAAAGATAAGCAGATATTCAGTCCTACAGTAAGTTGAATGAATAGATATATTTGAAGTTTTATCACAAATTCTTCCTTTTGTGTCCCAGAAACAAAGGGTTAGTAATGACAGATATTTCCTTTCTGAGTGACCCATTCCTTAAATTTTAAGGACTTTTAAGAGGCATTTTATCTTTATTTGACAAATATATGTATTTTTAAGAATAATTGGGCAGAGAGAGGGGGAATGGGTATTTCTCAGGACAAATGCTGCATCATAGCTGTGGTGGTTGTGACGTCTGTGTAACTAGAAGTCAAACAAAAGGAGAATTTGAAAAAGAACAATATATGACCATCTTCCACTGCATGTGGGAATTGCAACCGTATATATAGATAAAAGCTTGGTCGCATTGCATTAGTAGTCTTTAAACCCACAATTTTCCATCTTAAAAAAGCCATTTATGTTCAAGAATATTGACCTTGAGAAGTGCCACGGTACAAAACTACGTTAATGTGGCCTTAATGAATTCCTTGTTTCTTAGTCATTCTGGATAAAAGAGTCAACTAAAATATATGCAGAATAAATGTATAAAAGATGTCGAATGTAAATGAATGTTTTGCTGTGGTTATGTGTTGTTCAATCACATAAAGTGATATGAAAAGTATCTGTGTCTAATTTCAAAAGCATTTCTATTTATCTAATTGGCAATTGCTAATGTTTAATAGCTGCTAATAAATGCTAATATTTAGAGAAATATAAAAGAGGGAAATATCAAAGGCAGTAAAAATACCTCAGCGCAGTTTAAGCTGAAAAATATGGACCTGAGCATAGTTCCCGATCCATGTAACAGCATCCCCGCAGTGAGATCCGGTGTTGTGAGGGAGTCCTTCAGCACCATGGACTGGCAGTCTGAGAGCGATGGCAAGATAAATGCTATAAGAATTAAGATACTAGCCGAAAACCTACTCCCCTTTGCCAAAACCTAAAAGAGGAAGTGACCCAAAGCAACACTAGTGGTTTAACACCCTAGAGACGCTCAGTCGGAGTTCTGACCTCATCGAACATCTGTGAAAAGAACTCTAATTTGCTGTGCATTGCTATCTAACCTGGATCAGATCCAGCAGTTTTGCAATTTTGAGAAACTAAAGTTGCTCAGTCATGTTGTGACTTTTAAAGCTGTGAAAGAATGCATAGGCCTAATTATTAATGGCTGACATTTCAGTACTTGATTTTTTTGTTCTTTATAGGTTTATACAACCCGATCTCACGACCAAGTCGTACGAATTCGACGAATGATTAAAAAGTGGCTAATTTATAACAATTCATACGACCTCACTCGTACGAATTAATACGATTTTGCTAAATCGTATATTTTACGAATTGGCCCATTCGTATGAATTCGTACGAATGACCTACCCCTTACCCCGCCCCTAAACCTAACCATCACGTGGGTTTAGACAAATCATACGAATTAGTACGAGTGAGGTCGTACGAATTAGTACGAATTAGACACTTTTTAATCATGCATCGAATTCGTACGAATTGGTCGTGAGATAGTGTTGGTTTATAGATTCTAAGTTTATACATTTATTTTGTTTTTACGGTGCACTGTTGCAGGGTAAAAAAAATCAAAATTTAATAATAATTTACATAAAATGGTTGGGGGTTAAATACATTTTTAAGCATTAAATGAATTTAATTATGTATTAATTTATTAATAAATTAATAATTAATTAATTAAAGAGTAACTAAACCCTAAACCAACTTTTTTTAGTTAATGATCTGTAAGAATGGATCTTTATTAATACCAGTCATTGATTCGAGTAACTTTTTTGACATTTGTGTATAAAGTGTTTTATTTCTACAATATATGGTGTAAAAGCGTCTTAGTGCTGCCCTCTTCAGGTTGAACGGTGGCTACTGCAGTTGAATTTTCCTATTGGGTGTTTCGCACTTCGTGACGTACTCACGTTTCAGCTCACCACGCTCTTGGTATGAGCTACGCCCTTTGGCAGTATAAAAACCAGCTTGTTTCGTCAAAACCACTTTAGCGAGTCAGGTATTTGGAATTGTGAGTATTGAAAACAATCAAGTGTTTTAGCATCTATTTCGTCCCCTCTATCTCCGCTGGGGTCTGCCCACTTTTTCAGCATTTTGAAATATTGCCAGTGGGTGGAGTCAGGCTCTGACCAGGGGTTTAGTTACCCTTTAAGAGTTCCTTTCACTTGACCTAAGAGGCTCAACCCCTGAAAAACAACCCCACACCATAATCCCCCCTCCACAAAACTTTACACTTGGCACAATGCAGTCAGACAAATACCGTTGGCCTGGCAACCACCAAACCCAGACTCGTCCATCGGATTGTCAGACAGAGAAGTGTGATTCGTCACTCCAGAGAACACTTCTCCACTGCTCTAGAGTCCAGTGGCGGTGGCTTTACACCACTGCATCCGACACTTTGCATTACACTTGGCGATGTAAGGCTTGGATGAAGCTGCTCGGCCATGGAAACCCATTCCATGATGCTCTCTACGCACTGTTCTTGAGCTAATCTGAATGCTGCACAAAGTTTGGAGGTCTGTAGCTGTTGACTCAGCAGAAATTTGGCGACTGTTTGTGCAGCATGTGCTGATCCTGCTCTGTGATTTTACGTGGCCGAGTTGTTGTTGGTCCCAATTGCTTCCACTTTGTTATAATACCACTAACAGTTGACCGTGGAATATTTGGTAGTGAGGAAATTTCACCGGTGCCAACCTACGACAGTACCACGCTTGAATTCAAAGAGCTCCTGAGAGCGACCCATTCTTTCACAGATGTTTGTTGAATCGTCTGTATGCCTACAGTAGATGCTTTATCTTATACAACTGTGGCCATGGAAGTGATTGGAACACCTGAATTCAATGATTTGGAGGGGTGTCCCAATATTTTTGGCAATATAGTTTATATGGGGATGATTAGGATACATAAAGCACATGATATGAAGACGCACTATGATACAAACCTAGGTCTGTATCAAATTAAATATATTGTTCTTGAGTTTCAAGTGTTTTTCCCTTTTTATTTAAATGATTTCTTGACATAATTTAGATTTTTGTATTGTTCTCTGAGAATTGTTTAATGACAATTTTCTCTATGATTCCTTACCATTGTTGCATAACAATGTTGTGAAAAAATATTCAAGGGAGGGAAAATGTTACAATAAAACAATAAAATGTTACCAAATGAGCCCAGAAATGATGTGCAATACTTGTTTTCCATGTGGCAATGTGCAAATGTAGTAGAGGGTTAATCAGAGTTTCTTGTCAGTTAATGTTACTAATTTGTTCCCGTTATTCTTTAATGACTGCATAATAAAGTAATACACCAATAAACTGTGTTTTATTTACAACTTCGAAAAAAACATTTTTTACAGTGTCCTATGTAGTGTATTAGTACAATTTGACACAGCAGCTCATATAAGATCATTTCCATACATTGATATCTTTACAGTTGCTATCTGTTATTTCTTCAAAAGATCTTTCTGGCTCAGTACCTCAAAAAAGACTAAAGATCAACAGTGCAGGAATGTGAATAGATTACAGCATCTGGTGAAGTTTTCTGAGCCCTCAAAACTAATTAAAAATGCTTGATTGTGTTACTCTCAAAAATTAATAAGATAATGGAATTTAAGCAGCTGTGTCGGGAAAAGTTGGCCAAAGAGGAAAAAGCTCCACACGACAGGGAAGACAGATGACATGTCGGAGATCCTAATCTTATGAGGCACATCTGCACAGAGGGACATTTGTCTTCTGTCTATCTTCATTCCCCCGTTTTTTAAAGTCTGAGCGTGCACACTCTTTTTGAGAAATGTTGGTCCAGCGACAAGAATCTTTACTGCTATAAAACCCCTTGGAAACTTCTGCTCACATTTTAAATCAGATGTCTCACATGTGCTATGAAATCTACAACTTCACTTCTAATTAATTCACTCTACTCGTATTTGGTTTTGCATGCTTATATGTGTTTTTTTTTTGGTGGATCTAGAATTAACTCTAAAGTAGAGATGTGCAATAACAAAGTGGAAATACTTTACTCAGTACTTTACTTCACTTCACTTTTACTCTGAATCATGAAAAAGAAAAGCTTTGAGAACCAGTCATTCATTTATCCAATTTGTGAATTAATCTATTACTTTAAATCTGTCAAACTGGTTCAAAAATGTTGAATCCGAATCTAAATTTCAAGAAGCACAACAAACAACGAGTAATACTTGGGGCTTCGCCTGCACCCACATAATCATATCTGACTGGATTTGCAGTCAGTAATAAAATAAAAATAAAATAATAATAAAATAACGAAAATCATAATATGACATCTTTTTTCTACACAAATGATGGATGAGAGTCGACAAAGAGTGTGTTTTGTGTGCATGTGAGTGTTTTGCCCTCCCTCCATGTTAATTAGTTTGGTCTACTCCATTGCGTATCTTGAAACACGTCCCCTTTCTCGTCTAATTTACAGAGAGAGAGAGATTGATCCGTTACAGCGAATTTCTCTGAGCAGATAATTACATATAATTGTCCATGGATAAAATGGGGAAGAAAAGAAAAGGTGGAGCTGAGAAGTTGTTCCGAGCATTAAAACTAAAACAATGAAAACAATCCAATATTGTTTTCTTCCAAAAATGAGTTCCTTGTTTTGTTTTAAAACTTTAACTTAATAATGACATAATTTAAGATTTTGATGATCCTCTAACCTGAATTATGTTTCAAGTTTCTGAAAAATATAAAAGTACATTTTACCAGCTCATGAGGTTTCTATAAATTAAAACAAATGAAATATTTTTATATAATTGCTTTCATTGTGATTTTTTTGTCCATTCCAATGGACATCAGGTCAAAACAGGTGTACTTCCCAAAAATGTACCAACATGAAATAAATTAATAAACATAAAATTTGTTGGTCTATACTTTAAGCTTTTTCTCAAGGTCAAAAACATCCCAGCAGTATACCATTTCAACTATAATTTTGAGGTTTTTGTTTTACAGATTGCACATTGTTTGTAACAAACTAAATATCTTCGAATCAATCTAGAGTCATTTTTTCAACAAAAACTTGAACATTATAACTTTTTAACACGCCCCGACCCCCCCGGGGGGCCGACGGGAGGAGCCCGAAGTTTCGGGACCCCCGAGGCAGTTCCGCAAAAGCCCCCTCGGTGGAGCCACCCTCGAAACGTCCCCACTGACCGGTCCCCGGACACGCCCCCATCCCACAAACCCACTATTTGTCCAATAACCCACTATATTTTTTAAAGTTTTTCCGCTGTTCATTCAATATGCTGCAATTGGACGCGGTCCCATCGGCAATCTATTGAATGGGGATTCGGGTAGTGTTTTTGATAGACATTTTAATTAAAGTTCCTGTCATGATAAAAACTATTTTACTGCACTCAGGGGGGTCCCCTGAGTCTGTGGTACCAAGCGCCATCCCATAATTCCACCGTCCACAAACCCACTATTTTTATAATGGCATAAATGCTACGTGGGATGTCCATATCTCAGCTCTGGAAGGGTCTAGAGCCTCCATTTTTGCACTCAGGTCTAAGTCTCATGGCCCTCTATCAGAATCCAGAGTTTTGAGAAGATTGGAGAAACTTAATTTTTCGCCCGAAAAAAAAAAAACAAAAGGGGTACCACTGTCGTTTTTTTTTTCGGGTCAAATTTTTGAGTTTCGATATCTCAGCTCTGGAAGGGGCTAGAGCCTCCATTTTTGCACTCAGGTCTAAGTCTCATGGCCCTCTATCAGAATCCAGAGTTTTGGGAAGATTGGAGAAACTTAATTTTTCGCCCAAAAAAAAAAAAACGTAAGGGGTACCACTGTCGTTTTTTTTTCGGGCCGAATTTTTGAGTTTCGATATCTCAGCTCTGGAAGGGGCTAGAGCCTCCATTTTTGCACTCAGGTCTAAGTCTCATGGCCCTCTATCAGAATCCAGAGTTTTGAGAAGATTGGAGAAACTTAATTTTTCGCCCGAAAAAAAAAAACGAAAGGGGTACCACTGTCGTTTTTTTTTTCGGGTCAAATTTTTGAGTTTCGATATCTCAGCTCTGGAAGGGGCTAGAGCCTCCATTTTTGCACTCAGGTCTAAGTCTCATGGCCCTCTATCAGAATCCAGAGTTTTGGGAAGATTGGAGAAACTTAATTTTTCGCCCAAAAAAAAAAACGTAAGGGGTACCACTGTCGTTTTTTTTTTCGGGCCGAATTTTTGAGTTTCGATATCTCAGCTCTGGAAGGGGCTAGAGCCTCCATTTTTGCACTCAGGTCTAAGTCTCATGGCCCTCTATCAGAATCCAGAGTTTTGAGAAGATTGGAGAAACTTAATTTTTCGCCCAAAAAAAAAACGTAAGGGGTACCACTGTCGTTTTTTTTTTCGGGCCGAATTTTTGAGTTTCGATATCTCAGCTCTGGAAGGGGCTAGAGCCTCCATTTTTGCACTCAGGTCTAAGTCTCATGGCCCTCTATCAGAATCCAGAGTTTTGGGAAGATTGGAGAAACTTAATTTTTCGCCCAAAAAAAAAAAACGTAAGGGGTACCACTGTCGTTTTTTTTTCGGGCCGAATTTTTGAGTTTCGATATCTCAGCTCTGGAAGGGGCTAGAGCCTCCATTTTTGCACTCAGGTCTAAGTCTCATGGCCCTCTATCAGAATCCAGAGTTTTGGAAGATTGGAGAAACTTAATTTTTCGCCCAAAAAAAAAAACGTAAGGGGTACCACTGTCGTTTTTTTTTTCGGGCCGAATTTTTGAGTTTCGATATCTCAGCTCTGGAAGGGGCTAGAGCCTCCATTTTTGCACTCAGGTCTAAGTCTCATGGCCCTCTATCAGAATCCAGAGTTTTGGGAAGATTGGAGAAACTTAATTTTTCGCCCAAAAAAAAAAACGTAAGGGGTACCACTGTCGTTTTTTTTTTCGGGCCGAATTTTTGAGTTTCGATATCTCAGCTCTGGAAGGGGCTAGAGCCTCCATTTTTGCACTCAGGTCTAAGTCTCATGGCCCTCTATCAGAATTTGGGAAGATTGGAGAAACTTAATTTTTCGCCCAAAAAAAAAAACGTAAGGGGTACCACTGTCGTTTTTTTTTCGGGCCGAATTTTTGAGTTTCGATATCTCAGCTCTGGAAGGGGCTAGAGCCTCCATTTTTGCACTCAGGTCTAAGTCTCATGGCCCTCTATCAGAATTTGGGAAGATTGGAGAAACTTAATTTTTCGCCCAAAAAAAAAAACGTAAGGGGTACCACTGTCGTTTTTTTTTCGGGCCGAATTTTTGAGTTTCGATATCTCAGCTCTGGAAGGGGCTAGAGCCTCCATTTTTGCACTCAGGTCTAAGTCTCATGGCCCTCTATCAGAATTTGGGAAGATTGGAGAAACTTAATTTTTCGCCCAAAAAAAAAACGTAAGGGGTACCACTGTCGTTTTTTTTTCGGGCCGAATTTTTGAGTTTCGATATCTCAGCTCTGGAAGGGGCTAGAGCCTCCATTTTTGCACTCAGGTCTAAGTCTCATGGCCCTCTATCAGAATTTGGGAAGATTGGAGAAACTTAATTTTTCGCCCAAAAAAAAAACGTAAGGGGTACCACTGTCGTTTTTTTTTCGGGCCGAATTTTTGAGTTTCGATATCTCAGCTCTGGAAGGGGCTAGAGCCTCCATTTTTGCACTCAGGTCTAAGTCTCATGGCCCTCTATCAGAATTTGGGAAGATTGGAGAAACTTAATTTTTCGCCCAAAAAAAAAACGTAAGGGGTACCACTGTCGTTTTTTTTTCGGGCCGAATTTTTGAGTTTCGATATCTCAGCTCTGGAAGGGGCTAGAGCCTCCATTTTTGCACTCAGGTCTAAGTCTCATGGCCCTCTATCAGAATTTGGGAAGATTGGAGAAACTTAATTTTTCGCCCAAAAAAAAAAACGTAAGGGGTACCACTGTCGTTTTTTTTTCGGGCCGAATTTTTGAGTTTCGATATCTCAGCTCTGGAAGGGGCTAGAGCCTCCATTTTTGCACTCAGGTCTAAGTCTCATGGCCCTCTATCAGAATTTGGGAAGATTGGAGAAACTTAATTTTTCGCCCAAAAAAAAAAACGTAAGGGGTACCACTGTCGTTTTTTTTTTCGGGCCGAATTTTTGAGTTTCGATATCTCAGCTCTGGAAGGGGCTAGAGCCTCCATTTTTGCACTCAGGTCTAAGTCTCATGGCCCTCTATCAGAATTTGGGAAGATTGGAGAAACTTAATTTTTCGCCCAAAAAAAAAAACGTAAGGGGTACCACTGTCGTTTTTTTTTCGGGCCGAATTTTTGAGTTTCGATATCTCAGCTCTGGAAGGGGCTAGAGCCTCCATTTTTGCACTCAGGTCTAAGTCTCATGGCCCTCTATCAGAATTTGGGAAGATTGGAGAAACTTAATTTTTCGCCCAAAAAAAAAACGTAAGGGGTACCACTGTCGTTTTTTTTTCGGGCCGAATTTTTGAGTTTCGATATCTCAGCTCTGGAAGGGGCTAGAGCCTCCATTTTTGCACTCAGGTCTAAGTCTCATGGCCCTCTATCAGAATTTGGGAAGATTGGAGAAACTTAATTTTTCGCCCAAAAAAAAAAACGTAAGGGGTACCACTGTCGTTTTTTTTTTCGGGCCGAATTTTTGAGTTTCGATATCTCAGCTCTGGAAGGGGCTAGAGCCTCCATTTTTGCACTCAGGTCTAAGTCTCATGGCCCTCTATCAGAATTTGGGAAGATTGGAGAAACTTAATTTTTCGCCCAAAAAAAAAAACGTAAGGGGTACCACTGTCGTTTTTTTTTCGGGCCGAATTTTTGAGTTTCGATATCTCAGCTCTGGAAGGGGCTAGAGCCTCCATTTTTGCACTCAGGTCTAAGTCTCATGGCCCTCTATCAGAATTTGGGAAGATTGGAGAAACTTAATTTTTCGCCCAAAAAAAAAAACGTAAGGGGTACCACTGTCGTTTTTTTTTCGGGCCGAATTTTTGAGTTTCGATATCTCAGCTCTGGAAGGGGCTAGAGCCTCCATTTTTGCACTCAGGTCTAAGTCTCATGGCCCTCTATCAGAATTTGGGAAGATTGGAGAAACTTAATTTTTCGCCCAAAAAAAAAAACGTAAGGGGTACCACTGTCGTTTTTTTTTCGGGCCGAATTTTTGAGTTTCGATATCTCAGCTCTGGAAGGGGCTAGAGCCTCCATTTTTGCACTCAGGTCTAAGTCTCATGGCCCTCTATCAGAATTTGGGAAGATTGGAGAAACTTAATTTTTCGCCCAAAAAAAAAAACGTAAGGGGTACCACTGTCGTTTTTTTTTCGGGCCGAATTTTTGAGTTTCGATATCTCAGCTCTGGAAGGGGCTAGAGCCTCCATTTTTGCACTCAGGTCTAAGTCTCATGGCCCTCTATCAGAATTTGGGAAGATTGGAGAAACTTAATTTTTCGCCCAAAAAAAAAAACGTAAGGGGTACCACTGTCGTTTTTTTTTCGGGCCGAATTTTTGAGTTTCGATATCTCAGCTCTGGAAGGGGCTAGAGCCTCCATTTTTGCACTCAGGTCTAAGTCTCATGGCCCTCTATCAGAATTTGGGAAGATTGGAGAAACTTAATTTTTCGCCCAAAAAAAAAAACGTAAGGGGTACCACTGTCGTTTTTTTTTCGGGCCGAATTTTTGAGTTTCGATATCTCAGCTCTGGAAGGGGCTAGAGCCTCCATTTTTGCACTCAGGTCTAAGTCTCATGGCCCTCTATCAGAATTTGGGAAGATTGGAGAAACTTAATTTTTCGCCCAAAAAAAAAACGTAAGGGGTACCACTGTCGTTTTTTTTTCGGGCCGAATTTTTGAGTTTCGATATCTCAGCTCTGGAAGGGGCTAGAGCCTCCATTTTTGCACTCAGGTCTAAGTCTCATGGCCCTCTATCAGAATTTGGGAAGATTGGAGAAACTTAATTTTTCGCCCAAAAAAAAAAACGTAAGGGGTACCACTGTCGTTTTTTTTTCGGGCCGAATTTTTGAGTTTCGATATCTCAGCTCTGGAAGGGGCTAGAGCCTCCATTTTTGCACTCAGGTCTAAGTCTCATGGCCCTCTATCAGAATTTGGGAAGATTGGAGAAACTTAATTTTTCGCCCAAAAAAAAAAACGTAAGGGGTACCACTGTCGTTTTTTTTTCGGGCCGAATTTTTGAGTTTCGATATCTCAGCTCTGGAAGGGGCTAGAGCCTCCATTTTTGCACTCAGGTCTAAGTCTCATGGCCCTCTATCAGAATTTGGGAAGATTGGAGAAACTTAATTTTTCGCCCAAAAAAAAAACGTAAGGGGTACCACTGTCGTTTTTTTTTCGGGCCGAATTTTTGAGTTTCGATATCTCAGCTCTGGAAGGGGCTAGAGCCTCCATTTTTGCACTCAGGTCTAAGTCTCATGGCCCTCTATCAGAATTTGGGAAGATTGGAGAAACTTAATTTTTCGCCCAAAAAAAAAAACGTAAGGGGTACCACTGTCGTTTTTTTTTCGGGCCGAATTTTTGAGTTTCGATATCTCAGCTCTGGAAGGGGCTAGAGCCTCCATTTTTGCACTCAGGTCTAAGTCTCATGGCCCTCTATCAGAATTTGGGAAGATTGGAGAAACTTAATTTTTCGCCCAAAAAAAAAAACGTAAGGGGTACCACTGTCGTTTTTTTTTTCGGGCCGAATTTTTGAGTTTCGATATCTCAGCTCTGGAAGGGGCTAGAGCCTCCATTTTTGCACTCAGGTCTAAGTCTCATGGCCCTCTATCAGAATTTGGGAAGATTGGAGAAACTTAATTTTTCGCCCAAAAAAAAAACGTAAGGGGTACCACTGTCGTTTTTTTTTCGGGCCGAATTTTTGAGTTTCGATATCTCAGCTCTGGAAGGGGCTAGAGCCTCCATTTTTGCACTCAGGTCTAAGTCTCATGGCCCTCTATCAGAATTTGGGAAGATTGGAGAAACTTAATTTTTCGCCCAAAAAAAAAAACGTAAGGGGTACCACTGTCGTTTTTTTTTCGGGCCGAATTTTTGAGTTTCGATATCTCAGCTCTGGAAGGGGCTAGAGCCTCCATTTTTGCACTCAGGTCTAAGTCTCATGGCCCTCTATCAGAATTTGGGAAGATTGGAGAAACTTAATTTTTCGCCCAAAAAAAAAAACGTAAGGGGTACCACTGTCGTTTTTTTTTTCGGGCCGAATTTTTGAGTTTCGATATCTCAGCTCTGGAAGGGGCTAGAGCCTCCATTTTTGCACTCAGGTCTAAGTCTCATGGCCCTCTATCAGAATTTGGGAAGATTGGAGAAACTTAATTTTTCGCCCAAAAAAAAAAACGTAAGGGGTACCACTGTCGTTTTTTTTTCGGGCCGAATTTTTGAGTTTCGATATCTCAGCTCTGGAAGGGGCTAGAGCCTCCATTTTTGCACTCAGGTCTAAGTCTCATGGCCCTCTATCAGAATTTGGGAAGATTGGAGAAACTTAATTTTTCGCCCAAAAAAAAAAACGTAAGGGGTACCACTGTCGTTTTTTTTTCGGGCCGAATTTTTGAGTTTCGATATCTCAGCTCTGGAAGGGGCTAGAGCCTCCATTTTTGCACTCAGGTCTAAGTCTCATGGCCCTCTATCAGAATTTGGGAAGATTGGAGAAACTTAATTTTTCGCCCAAAAAAAAAAACGTAAGGGGTACCACTGTCGTTTTTTTTTCGGGCCGAATTTTTGAGTTTCGATATCTCAGCTCTGGAAGGGGCTAGAGCCTCCATTTTTGCACTCAGGTCTAAGTCTCATGGCCCTCTATCAGAATTTGGGAAGATTGGAGAAACTTAATTTTTCGCCCAAAAAAAAAACGTAAGGGGTACCACTGTCGTTTTTTTTTCGGGCCGAATTTTTGAGTTTCGATATCTCAGCTCTGGAAGGGGCTAGAGCCTCCATTTTTGCACTCAGGTCTAAGTCTCATGGCCCTCTATCAGAATTTGGGAAGATTGGAGAAACTTAATTTTTCGCCCAAAAAAAAAAACGTAAGGGGTACCACTGTCGTTTTTTTTTCGGGCCGAATTTTTGAGTTTCGATATCTCAGCTCTGGAAGGGGCTAGAGCCTCCATTTTTGCACTCAGGTCTAAGTCTCATGGCCCTCTATCAGAATTTGGGAAGATTGGAGAAACTTAATTTTTCGCCCAAAAAAAAAAACGTAAGGGGTACCACTGTCGTTTTTTTTTCGGGCCGAATTTTTGAGTTTCGATATCTCAGCTCTGGAAGGGGCTAGAGCCTCCATTTTTGCACTCAGGTCTAAGTCTCATGGCCCTCTATCAGAATTTGGGAAGATTGGAGAAACTTAATTTTTCGCCCAAAAAAAAAACGTAAGGGGTACCACTGTCGTTTTTTTTTCGGGCCGAATTTTTGAGTTTCGATATCTCAGCTCTGGAAGGGGCTAGAGCCTCCATTTTTGCACTCAGGTCTAAGTCTCATGGCCCTCTATCAGAATTTGGGAAGATTGGAGAAACTTAATTTTTCGCCCAAAAAAAAAACGTAAGGGGTACCACTGTCGTTTTTTTTTCGGGCCGAATTTTTGAGTTTCGATATCTCAGCTCTGGAAGGGGCTAGAGCCTCCATTTTTGCACTCAGGTCTAAGTCTCATGGCCCTCTATCAGAATTTGGGAAGATTGGAGAAACTTAATTTTTCGCCCAAAAAAAAAAACGTAAGGGGTACCACTGTCGTTTTTTTTTTCGGGCCGAATTTTTGAGTTTCGATATCTCAGCTCTGGAAGGGGCTAGAGCCTCCATTTTTGCACTCAGGTCTAAGTCTCATGGCCCTCTATCAGAATTTGGGAAGATTGGAGAAACTTAATTTTTCGCCCAAAAAAAAAAACGTAAGGGGTACCACTGTCGTTTTTTTTTCGGGCCGAATTTTTGAGTTTCGATATCTCAGCTCTGGAAGGGGCTAGAGCCTCCATTTTTGCACTCAGGTCTAAGTCTCATGGCCCTCTATCAGAATTTGGGAAGATTGGAGAAACTTAATTTTTCGCCCAAAAAAAAAACGTAAGGGGTACCACTGTCGTTTTTTTTTCGGGCCGAATTTTTGAGTTTCGATATCTCAGCTCTGGAAGGGGCTAGAGCCTCCATTTTTGCACTCAGGTCTAAGTCTCATGGCCCTCTATCAGAATTTGGGAAGATTGGAGAAACTTAATTTTTCGCCCAAAAAAAAAAACGTAAGGGGTACCACTGTCGTTTTTTTTTCGGGCCGAATTTTTGAGTTTCGATATCTCAGCTCTGGAAGGGGCTAGAGCCTCCATTTTTGCACTCAGGTCTAAGTCTCATGGCCCTCTATCAGAATTTGGGAAGATTGGAGAAACTTAATTTTTCGCCCAAAAAAAAAAACGTAAGGGGTACCACTGTCGTTTTTTTTTCGGGCCGAATTTTTGAGTTTCGATATCTCAGCTCTGGAAGGGGCTAGAGCCTCCATTTTTGCACTCAGGTCTAAGTCTCATGGCCCTCTATCAGAATTTGGGAAGATTGGAGAAACTTAATTTTTCGCCCAAAAAAAAAACGTAAGGGGTACCACTGTCGTTTTTTTTTCGGGCCGAATTTTTGAGTTTCGATATCTCAGCTCTGGAAGGGGCTAGAGCCTCCATTTTTGCACTCAGGTCTAAGTCTCATGGCCCTCTATCAGAATTTGGGAAGATTGGAGAAACTTAATTTTTCGCCCAAAAAAAAAAACGTAAGGGGTACCACTGTCGTTTTTTTTTTCGGGCCGAATTTTTGAGTTTCGATATCTCAGCTCTGGAAGGGGCTAGAGCCTCCATTTTTGCACTCAGGTCTAAGTCTCATGGCCCTCTATCAGAATTTGGGAAGATTGGAGAAACTTAATTTTTCGCCCAAAAAAAAAAACGTAAGGGGTACCACTGTCGTTTTTTTTTCGGGCCGAATTTTTGAGTTTCGATATCTCAGCTCTGGAAGGGGCTAGAGCCTCCATTTTTGCACTCAGGTCTAAGTCTCATGGCCCTCTATCAGAATTTGGGAAGATTGGAGAAACTTAATTTTTCGCCCAAAAAAAAAACGTAAGGGGTACCACTGTCGTTTTTTTTTCGGGCCGAATTTTTGAGTTTCGATATCTCAGCTCTGGAAGGGGCTAGAGCCTCCATTTTTGCACTCAGGTCTAAGTCTCA
Organism: Pimephales promelas; assembly: GCF_016745375.1. The sequence continues at coordinate 1,899,944 of NW_024121643.1, forward strand.
TGGCCCTCTATCAGAATTTGGGAAGATTGGAGAAACTTAATTTTTCGCCCAAAAAAAAAACGTAAGGGGTACCACTGTCGTTTTTTTTTCGGGCCGAATTTTTGAGTTTCGATATCTCAGCTCTGGAAGGGGCTAGAGCCTCCATTTTTGCACTCAGGTCTAAGTCTCATGGCCCTCTATCAGAATTTGGGAAGATTGGAGAAACTTAATTTTTCGCCCAAAAAAAAAAACGTAAGGGGTACCACTGTCGTTTTTTTTTCGGGCCGAATTTTTGAGTTTCGATATCTCAGCTCTGGAAGGGGCTAGAGCCTCCATTTTTGCACTCAGGTCTAAGTCTCATGGCCCTCTATCAGAATTTGGGAAGATTGGAGAAACTTAATTTTTCGCCCAAAAAAAAAAACGTAAGGGGTACCACTGTCGTTTTTTTTTCGGGCCGAATTTTTGAGTTTCGATATCTCAGCTCTGGAAGGGGCTAGAGCCTCCATTTTTGCACTCAGGTCTAAGTCTCATGGCCCTCTATCAGAATTTGGGAAGATTGGAGAAACTTAATTTTTCGCCCAAAAAAAAAAACGTAAGGGGTACCACTGTCGTTTTTTTTTCGGGCCGAATTTTTGAGTTTCGATATCTCAGCTCTGGAAGGGGCTAGAGCCTCCATTTTTGCACTCAGGTCTAAGTCTCATGGCCCTCTATCAGAATTTGGGAAGATTGGAGAAACTTAATTTTTCGCCCAAAAAAAAAACGTAAGGGGTACCACTGTCGTTTTTTTTTCGGGCCGAATTTTTGAGTTTCGATATCTCAGCTCTGGAAGGGGCTAGAGCCTCCATTTTTGCACTCAGGTCTAAGTCTCATGGCCCTCTATCAGAATTTGGGAAGATTGGAGAAACTTAATTTTTCGCCCAAAAAAAAAAACGTAAGGGGTACCACTGTCGTTTTTTTTTCGGGCCGAATTTTTGAGTTTCGATATCTCAGCTCTGGAAGGGGCTAGAGCCTCCATTTTTGCACTCAGGTCTAAGTCTCATGGCCCTCTATCAGAATTTGGGAAGATTGGAGAAACTTAATTTTTCGCCCAAAAAAAAAAACGTAAGGGGTACCACTGTCGTTTTTTTTTCGGGCCGAATTTTTGAGTTTCGATATCTCAGCTCTGGAAGGGGCTAGAGCCTCCATTTTTGCACTCAGGTCTAAGTCTCATGGCCCTCTATCAGAATTTGGGAAGATTGGAGAAACTTAATTTTTCGCCCAAAAAAAAAACGTAAGGGGTACCACTGTCGTTTTTTTTTCGGGCCGAATTTTTGAGTTTCGATATCTCAGCTCTGGAAGGGGCTAGAGCCTCCATTTTTGCACTCAGGTCTAAGTCTCATGGCCCTCTATCAGAATTTGGGAAGATTGGAGAAACTTAATTTTTCGCCCAAAAAAAAAACGTAAGGGGTACCACTGTCGTTTTTTTTTCGGGCCGAATTTTTGAGTTTCGATATCTCAGCTCTGGAAGGGGCTAGAGCCTCCATTTTTGCACTCAGGTCTAAGTCTCATGGCCCTCTATCAGAATTTGGGAAGATTGGAGAAACTTAATTTTTCGCCCAAAAAAAAAAACGTAAGGGGTACCACTGTCGTTTTTTTTTCGGGCCGAATTTTTGAGTTTCGATATCTCAGCTCTGGAAGGGGCTAGAGCCTCCATTTTTGCACTCAGGTCTAAGTCTCATGGCCCTCTATCAGAATTTGGGAAGATTGGAGAAACTTAATTTTTCGCCCAAAAAAAAAACGTAAGGGGTACCACTGTCGTTTTTTTTTCGGGCCGAATTTTTGAGTTTCGATATCTCAGCTCTGGAAGGGGCTAGAGCCTCCATTTTTGCACTCAGGTCTAAGTCTCATGGCCCTCTATCAGAATTTGGGAAGATTGGAGAAACTTAATTTTTCGCCCAAAAAAAAAAACGTAAGGGGTACCACTGTCGTTTTTTTTTCGGGCCGAATTTTTGAGTTTCGATATCTCAGCTCTGGAAGGGGCTAGAGCCTCCATTTTTGCACTCAGGTCTAAGTCTCATGGCCCTCTATCAGAATTTGGGAAGATTGGAGAAACTTAATTTTTCGCCCAAAAAAAAAAACGTAAGGGGTACCACTGTCGTTTTTTTTTCGGGCCGAATTTTTGAGTTTCGATATCTCAGCTCTGGAAGGGGCTAGAGCCTCCATTTTTGCACTCAGGTCTAAGTCTCATGGCCCTCTATCAGAATTTGGGAAGATTGGAGAAACTTAATTTTTCGCCCAAAAAAAAAAACGTAAGGGGTACCACTGTCGTTTTTTTTTCGGGCCGAATTTTTGAGTTTCGATATCTCAGCTCTGGAAGGGGCTAGAGCCTCCATTTTTGCACTCAGGTCTAAGTCTCATGGCCCTCTATCAGAATTTGGGAAGATTGGAGAAACTTAATTTTTCGCCCAAAAAAAAAAACGTAAGGGGTACCACTGTCGTTTTTTTTTTCGGGCCGAATTTTTGAGTTTCGATATCTCAGCTCTGGAAGGGGCTAGAGCCTCCATTTTTGCACTCAGGTCTAAGTCTCATGGCCCTCTATCAGAATCCAGAGTTTTGGGAAGATTGGAGAAACTTAATTTTTCGCCCAAAAAAAAAAACGTAAGGGGTACCACTGTCGTTTTTTTTTCGGGCCGAATTTTTGAGTTTCGATATCTCAGCTCTGGAAGGGGCTAGAGCCTCCATTTTTGCACTCAGGTCTAAGTCTCATGGCCCTCTATCAGAATCCAGAGTTTTGGGAAGATTGGAGAAACTTAATTTTTCGCCCAAAAAAAAAAACGTAAGGGGTACCACTGTCGTTTTTTTTTCGGGCCGAATTTTTGAGTTTCGATATCTCAGCTCTGGAAGGGGCTAGAGCCTCCATTTTTGCACTCAGGTCTAAGTCTCATGGCCCTCTATCAGAATCCAGAGTTTTGGGAAGATTGGAGAAACTTAATTTTTCGCCCAAAAAAAAAAACGTAAGGGGTACCACTGTCGTTTTTTTTTCGGGCCGAATTTTTGAGTTTCGATATCTCAGCTCTGGAAGGGGCTAGAGCCTCCATTTTTGCACTCAGGTCTAAGTCTCATGGCCCTCTATCAGAATCCAGAGTTTTGGGAAGATTGGAGAAACTTAATTTTTCGCCCAAAAAAAAAAACGTAAGGGGTACCACTGTCGTTTTTTTTTTCGGGCCGAATTTTTGAGTTTCGATATCTCAGCTCTGGAAGGGGCTAGAGCCTCCATTTTTGCACTCAGGTCTAAGTCTCATGGCCCTCTATCAGAATCCAGAGTTTTGGGAAGATTGGAGAAACTTAATTTTTCGCCCAAAAAAAAAAACGTAAGGGGTACCACTGTCGTTTTTTTTTCGGGCCGAATTTTTGAGTTTCGATATCTCAGCTCTGGAAGGGGCTAGAGCCTCCATTTTTGCACTCAGGTCTAAGTCTCATGGCCCTCTATCAGAATCCAGAGTTTTGGAAGATTGGAGAAACTTAATTTTTCGCCCAAAAAAAAAAACGTAAGGGGTACCACTGTCGTTTTTTTTTTCGGGCCGAATTTTTGAGTTTCGATATCTCAGCTCTGGAAGGGGCTAGAGCCTCCATTTTTGCACTCAGGTCTAAGTCTCATGGCCCTCTATCAGAATCCAGAGTTTTGGGAAGATTGGAGAAACTTAATTTTTCGCCCAAAAAAAAAAAACGTAAGGGGTACCACTGTCGTTTTTTTTTCGGGCCGAATTTTTGAGTTTCGATATCTCAGCTCTGGAAGGGGCTAGAGCCTCCATTTTTGCACTCAGGTCTAAGTCTCATGGCCTCTATCAGAATCCAGAGTTTTGGAAGATTGGAGAAACTTAATTTTTCGCCCGAAAAAAAAAAACGTAAGGGGTACCACTGTCGTTTTTTTTTTCGGGCCGAATTTTTGAGTTTCGATATCTCAGCTCTGGAAGGGGATAGAGGGCCATGAGACTTAGACCTGAGTGCAAAAATGGAGGCTCTAGCCCCTTCCAGAGCTGAGATATCGAAACTCAAAAATTCGCCCGAAAAAAAAACGACAGTGGTACCCCTTACGTTTTTTTTTAAAAATTAAGTTTCTCCAATCTTCCCAAAACTCTGGATTCTGATAGAGGGCCATGAGACTTAGACCTGAGTGCAAAAATGGAGGCTCTAGCCCCTTCCAGAGCTGAGATATCGAAACTCAAAAATTCGGCCCGAAAAAAAAACGACAGTGGTACCCCTTACGTTTTTTTTTTTTGGGCGAAAAATTAAGTTTCTCCAATCTTCCCAAAACTCTGGATTCTGATAGAGGGCCATGAGACTTAGACCTGAGTGCAAAAATGGAGGCTCTAGCCCCTTCCAGAGCTGAGATATCGAAACTCAAAAATTCGGCCCGAAAAAAAAACGACAGTGGTACCCCTTACGTTTTTTTTTTTGGGCGAAAAATTAAGTTTCTCCAATCTTCCCAAAACTCTGGATTCTGATAGAGGGCCATGAGACTTAGACCTGAGTGCAAAAATGGAGGCTCTAGCCCCTTCCAGAGCTGAGATATCGAAACTCAAAAATTCGGCCCGAAAAAAAAACGACAGTGGTACCCCTTACGTTTTTTTTTTTGGGCGAAAAATTAAGTTTCTCCAATCTTCCCAAAACTCTGGATTCTGATAGAGGGCCATGAGACTTAGACCTGAGTGCAAAAATGGAGGCTCTAGCCCCTTCCAGAGCTGAGATATCGAAACTCAAAAATTCGGCCCGAAAAAAAAAACGACAGTGGTACCCCTTACGTTTTTTTTTTTGGGCGAAAAATTAAGTTTCTCCAATCTTCCCAAAACTCTGGATTCTGATAGAGGGCCATGAGACTTAGACCTGAGTGCAAAAATGGAGGCTCTAGCCCCTTCCAGAGCTGAGATATCGAAACTCAAAAATTCGGCCCGAAAAAAAAACGACAGTGGTACCCCTTACGTTTTTTTTTTTGGGCGAAAAATTAAGTTTCTCCAATCTTCCCAAAACTCTGGATTCTGATAGAGGGCCATGAGACTTAGACCTGAGTGCAAAAATGGAGGCTCTAGCCCCTTCCAGAGCTGAGATATCGAAACTCAAAAATTCGGCCCGAAAAAAAAACGACAGTGGTACCCCTTACGTTTTTTTTTTTGGGCGAAAAATTAAGTTTCTCCAATCTTCCCAAAACTCTGGATTCTGATAGAGGGCCATGAGACTTAGACCTGAGTGCAAAAATGGAGGCTCTAGCCCCTTCCAGAGCTGAGATATCGAAACTCAAAAATTCGGCCCGAAAAAAAAAACGACAGTGGTACCCCTTACGTTTTTTTTTTTGGGCGAAAAATTAAGTTTCTCCAATCTTCCCAAAACTCTGGATTCTGATAGAGGGCCATGAGACTTAGACCTGAGTGCAAAAATGGAGGCTCTAGCCCCTTCCAGAGCTGAGATATCGAAACTCAAAAATTCGGCCCGAAAAAAAAAACGACAGTGGTACCCCTTACGTTTTTTTTTTTGGGCGAAAAATTAAGTTT